>CAEGAE010036390.1:0-66293 GCA_903067095.1 Girardinus metallicus | reverse complement strand
TTGGACTGATGTTGATATGCGATAGTAACACTGCTGTTATGTTAGATTTACCAATGTTTTATTTTATCTTTTTTTTTATCTGATTACCCGATTAATCGTAAGAATAATTGATAGATTACTCGATTACTAAAATATTCGTTTACAACAGCCCTAATTTTTACCTGCGATGTGTGATTTCAGCTAGAAAAAAAAGCTGATGTAGATAATATGTATGGAGTGCCAATTGTACCATTAGTCAAAAATCAACAGCAATAATTTGGATTATTTAGTCTAATTCAAGAATGTTTTTTTTTGTTTTCAAACCCATATTTTCACCATCATTGTTCTCTATTCTTTTATATATATATATATATATATATCACAATTTCAAACTAAATATTTAATTTGCTTAAATAATATCAGTTGTTGCCCTGCGACAGACTGTCGACCTGTTCAGGGTGACCCCGCCTGTTGCCCGAAATGTTCGCTGGAGAGGCACCCGCACGCCTCCCGACCCCACCAGGGACAAGGGCATTAGAAAATGGATGGATGGATGGATGGAATATTTAGTTGTAAGCTAAATATTGAGCTCCAAACTAAATCTTTAGGACAGAATTCAATAAATGGCTGTTTAGCCACAAGATATTTAGTTTACAAACTAAATATTTAATTAGTGAGCTACTTATTTAGCTTCAAACTACTTGTTTAGTTTGTAAACTGAACATTTAGTTTCAGCAAATGTTTTGTTTTCAAATTGAATTCTTAGTTGGAAACTAAATATTTAAGATGAGTTTCAACAAAAAAAACATAAATGGCCAAGTAAATATTTAGTTTCGAGCTAAAAAAAAAAACTTTTCAAACTAAATATTTTCACAGCTAAATATTTAGTTTGAAACTGTGACATATAAATAAATGAAAAACATGGTGAAAATATGACTTTGGAAAAATAAACCCCCAATATTTTTTCTTATGACAGGCTAACTCTACAAATTTAGCTTTCAATATTTAGTTTGCAAGCTAAATTCTTTGCTCCAAACTAAATATTTACAGTGGGATTCAGCAAATGGTTAGCAACCTGACTAATTTTGTAGCTTGCAAACAATTTAGTTTAACCAAATATATTGTTTGAAGCTAAATATTTAGTTTGTAAGCTAAATATATTTATATTGTAATCTAAAAAGATTTAGTTTGCTAAATATTTAGTTTAATAACAAGATATTTGTAAGTTAAATATTTTTGCTTGGAGCTATAAATATTTAGCTTGTGAACTAAATGTTTAGTTTTCAAGCTAAATCTTCAAACTAAATATTTAGGGCTTAAGGGTTTAAGCAAATTAACAGTAAAAAAGTAAAGGTAACTGAGTAAATGTAACTAGTTACTACCCATCTGAATGCATCGGACTGTAGACATGGTTGTATCAGGTTACAGCGGCTTTTTGTGCGTAAAGATTCCCTAAAATAGCGGTCTGATCCCGGTGCAGCTGCTGCGGTCGGTCAGACCTTCTGGGTGTTTCTGCCTCCAAACCTCCGTCTGATCCGAGCGGACCGGGAGGAGGAGCGACGCAGAGCCGGACATGGCGGTGCCCAGCCCGGGATAACCACCGCTCCGCTCCACCGGGGACCAACTTTCTCCGATTATGCGATAAAATGAAGTAAAAGTTGCGGAAAACCGATGCTGCTGCGTTTCGGTGCGCAAAACTCTCCAAACTTTGCCGGCAGGTTTCCAAGGGCCGGACGGCTTTTCCAGGGAAACGAAGGTAAATCGTTACAAACTGCATGGAGTTCACAATAACAAAAATAGCCTGGAATATGAAAATATGAAAAGCTTTTTGACAAGTTTTGCCAGTTCAATTTCTCCGTCCTCGTTTCAGCGGCTGTGTTCAGAATAAAGCCCCGCGGATCCCCCGCCTCCGCTGGGAACACCGTGTTCACCGTCACGCTGCAAGTTCCTCCAACTTCTCCACCAGGAAAAGACACATGAAGGGGCTATTTCATCAGCTGCAGATTAGAAACTGGGTAATTTGTTTAGCACAATAATCATAATCCAACAACGGTTTATGTTTTCTTAGGATAATTTACCCAGTCAATAAATAAGTAATATAGGCGGACAGACCAGCTGTCCACCGTTATTCACTGGAAAAACAAAGTATTTTTGGTCTCTAGTTTAAATATCTTATAACATTTGAAATAAGACGAAACTAACGTACAAGTTTTCAGAAAGACGTAGGAACCTGAGTCAATAATTCATTTAATATTGATGAAAAAGTTCAGGTACTTCTGGCAGATTATTTCACATTTCACCTTTAATGGCCGCCGCGCCGTTGCCTAGCAACCCCTCGAGGCCCCGCCCGTCACCTAGCAACCCAGTTCTAGTTCCGCTGGCAGATTATTTCACTTACAGTTGGCAAAGGCGTCTTGCCATAATAAGACAATCTGCTAGGGAAGCTACTTTTTCATCAGTGTTCAAGAATTATGGACTCAAAACAAGCTCCTATATTTCGCTGAAAAGTTACTTCTCAGTTATTTTTGTCTTAATTCAAAATTGTTAGAACTAAACTGAAAAAAAATAAAGGTCAATTTATTTCTAAAACATGAGGCAAAGTTCTCAATTTTTTAAATGAACTAGTGCATTTTAATGCTATCGATTTATGGATTTCTGCTTTTGTTTTTCTTTATGTCAGTTTCGGTTTTCCATATGCAAAATATTTATTTTAACAGAAATACGGCTAAGTTGTTTCAAGTTTTAAAACAAATCAGAAGTATATTTGTATAATTTTGTCTTTTTATGGAGAATTTTAAAAAACATTAAATGTGATTTAATGCTTATATAATCCTTAATGAAAGAAAAACAGATTTTTGAGTTTGAATATCTCCTGATTTCCAGAATCTGTTCATAGTTTCCAGTTGTTTTTCTGTTTGTGTCTGGGTGCAGTAGCAGATGTCAAACACTTGTGGGCGCTGTTGGTGCAGATTTATTTTTCCCTTTTATCTGTTTGACAGATAAATGTTAGAAATTGAAGAGAGTAAGCTAGAAATTTGAGAGAACAAACTAGAAATTAATAAACTAGAAATTTAAGAGGATAAAGTAGAAATTTAAGTGAATAAACTCCCCGGAGTCATGACATCACTGCCGGAGTTTAAACTCCCAGTCACTGCCTGTAATCGGTTGTGGACGTTTGGGAGGGTCAGCTGTTGATCGCTGGCTCTGGGTGCGTCTAATCGCCTCAGCCCACCCAGTCTCTGCTGACTGCAGACTGGTAAACATGTCTGACCCGAGGTGAGCAAAGTGGGGTTTAAATTCGCCGAGCCAAAGATAAAACGCTCCTTTGACGCCAACATTTGGCCATCTTCTCTCAACAAACCAGTTATTTCTGGGAGTCCTGGGAAAGTTTGTGAATGTTCTACAAGGTTTTCTGCAAGCTTACAATGTCACAATCATTGGTGCTTTCTCAAGATTTAAGCAACCAGTTAGTTCATAAGTCAATGCGTAGATAATTTAGTAACTTCCTGTATGAAAAACAGCAGTTTGGGTAGTTTAGAAAATACACTGCAAAAACACAAAACCTTACCAAGTAATTTTGGTCTAGTTTTCATTGCAAATGTCTTAAAACACTTGAAATGAGACATAAACTAATTTACGAGTAACTTTTCAGCTTGTTAAGTCAAAAATTCCTTAATATTGGTGGAAAAGTTCTAGTTTAGTTTTCAGATAAATTCATTTATAACAATACATTTTTCCCTGCTTGCAGAGTAGCCAAAATTGTTCTCAATTAAGAGTAGCATTTAATATTTAAAAATTACATCATCAGACGGTTGGAAATATAAAGTTTAGTGGAAATTTTAACTCAGAAATGTAAAAAGTTGGACATTTTCATAACTTCCATAAGTTTTTAATTGAAAGAAACTGACCTGGGAAAGTCTTCCTTTTTTTTCTTTTTTTGTTGTTTATATGAATTATTCTCATTTTGGTCCTTTAAATACCAAAATTTCCACTTAACTTTATATTTTGCCCCCTTTCTGATGATGCAATTTTTAAATAGGATCAGTTACTCAGCACTAGAGTAAATATTTTTACCAAATACTTTTTTACTCTTCCTTAAGTAATTTCTTGGACGGATACTTTTTACTTTTACTTGAGTAGAAACAAATGTGTTGAAGTAGTTCTGATCTTTTTTGACTACAGTTTTGGGTACTTTACTCACCTCTGTCCAAACCTTAACTTGATCTAAACACTTAAGAATGTCTTTCAGGAGGACTACTCGCTTTGTTGACTTTATTGGGACGTAAACGTCAGTGTCGTCTGCGTAGCGGTTAAATGTGAAGCCGTGTTTCCTAAAAATAGAACCGAAAACTGAACCTGCAGTGTTCAAATAGGACAGTTCCAAGAATTCCTCCCTGAGGAACGCCACAAGAGACGAATATTTGAATATTCTGTCTCTCGTCTGTGATTTAAACCATACGTTACTCTTTTGTATATTTCAACCTGTAAATGCTTTTTTTTTTAAAAACTTATAAGCTTAAATTGGAAACATTTACATAAAAAACCGCCTGTATCTAGTAATGGGAGAAGCTGTGTGTGTGTGTGTGTGTGTGTGTGTGTGTCATCCACTCTGAGGACAACCCAGTAATTTATTTACTATTCTGTATCTTTGCAGATGGGATCTTTTGTGTTCATGCTGATGCTTAAGCACCAAGATGTTGAGATAAACAGAATGCGTGGCACTTTTTGGTTCCTCTAGTAAAGATTCGCTAAAACTCCTTGAATAAATTGACATTTCATAGCAGTAGCTTAATTATTTTAGTAAATTTCAACCTTTAAATTGAGTTTTTGGATCATCTCCTCATCTATTTGGGTCAATTAACTCATTCTATTTTCTTCTGCATTCATTTCCAAATGTTTCAGGTCATTTTTCTTCTGAAATACTAAATATTAACTGTTTTAGTTTCCTATTTGAGTCCAATAGCTCTGTATTCAAAAATGTATTAGCTGCACAATCGAGCGGTTGGTAGTCATGTTGCTTAGCAACAAGAAGGTCCTAGGTTCAAATCCGGACTTATCTTCCCATGCAAGTGCGTATTTATTTGTTGTAGCCAACAGCCTCATTTATTCTCTTCTCTTTCCCATTTTGAAGAGTGTCGCTTCACATTTATACCTGAGCAAAACAGGAAGTCATAACCTACCAAATTAAAAGCTTCTACTTGTTTTGATATAAATAAAAAATGTTTTACTTAGTTAAAAACAAATTTTTCTTAACATTTTTCCCAAACTGGATAAACGTGATCCAGTTAAAAGTTGGATTTTTCTAATAAAAGATGAATAAACAATAGAAATATAAGAGGAATTACATTTCTAATTTATATTTTCCTTTAGCAGGAAGTGTGGAGGACGTGATGAAAAATCTTCTAACAACATGTAACAATCAGAGGTTTTTACAGTGAAGTCGTTCATTGTGGGTCATTAATCTCAAACTATCATCTTTAAACAAATCAATGGATGAATTAATAAATCACAGAATAATGATCCAGACTTGTAAACATGAAGATAAGACTGGAAATAAATACAAGTATTTAAACTAAGATCAATAGTTTGTATTGTTCAGTTATTTTAGTCTCATTTTCAGCTCTGAAATCTGATTGGCTGACCTCCACAGGAAGTTCACTTCTGTGCGAAGTCAAAATAAATCTATTTTATTTTCAGTGTTTTACTGTACGTTTTATTTTCTCTGCACTTTAATTGCCGCTCCGTTCTGCCGGTGGACAGACGCGGTGACGAGGGTGCGAACAGCAATCGGTGGCTCCTCCTCTCTGACTCGCTCACACTTTTACCTGCCAGATGTTTGGAGGTGAAACAAACCACCACACTGAAAAACTGAACTACAGCTGATTCTAATCAATTTAAAGTTTTAGAGAAAAAGAAAACACAGCCTTTTGTTTAGTGGATGTATTCAATCTCTTTGCTTTGTCTTTAGGTAACATGTGAACTGAAAAGACTCTTATCTGAATGTGGAAACATTTCAGTTTCATATGACATGAAGCTGAATTGTAGGAAATAGAGATTTCTGAATTGAAAAAGTCAAAATTTCTAGAAAAAACAAAGACAACTCGGAGTTTAAAAAAAAATCTAAAATTTGCAAGAAAAATCTCAAAATTTTATGTTAATTGCAGAAATTTTATATTTTGAGTTTCAAAATTTAAACATTTTCTAGTAAAAAACAGGAAATTTTTGTAATTTCTGAGTTGTTTTTCTAGGACATTTGCAATTTTACTCTGAAATTTCTAATTTTTTTTCTAGAAAATGTTTGTCAACGTTTCTGAGTTTGTTCCTGACAAATTTTCAACGATTCAAACTCAGAAATTTTATAGAATAAAATTGGAAATTTAAGAGTTCAAAAGGTCATAAATTTGCCGTCGTAGATTTGATTTTCATCTCAGCCCTGCAGTTTGGAGAACCTGACAGGATAACTAAATGAAGGTCAAAACACTCTAAGGATGAAAGCATTTTTACAGTGTTTCCTTTGAGCTTAAAGTGGTCCAGATGAAAACCTGAACGCTGCTCTTCCTTCTCTCCAGGCATCAGGAGCATCAGAACAGCGGATCCACATCGAACCTTTCCTATCCTTCTAAAACAGATGGCACCTTTCTATTCCTATTTATTCTGTATAAAATACATTTTTGCACAGGAGGAATATTAAATGCAAATTTACTCAATGGACTTTGTGTCTTGTTTTATGTATTTTATTGATTTGCATTTATTACCATCTGCATGCAGCAGAGGTAGTTCAATAATCCACCTGAACCAACCAGTTTGATCTTCGTTTGTGCAACAACGGACGCTGGAAATAAGTTACAAAGTAGATGCTTTTATTTTGGTAATTTGCATTGGCGTTACCTAAAAAGTTATTTTGGTCAACCTTAAAGCTCCAATCATAAAGATCAGCTCTCCTAATGCCAAAGCACTACATGCTACAGCACTTTATTTAGTAGAAGCTGATGCTAAGATGCTAACTTTAATTCAAACTAGTTGTAAGTAGAAAAAATTGAAAAGAAAGCAAAAAAAAAATATATATTTTTTTTTACTTTTCAAGCCCAAAGATTTTCTAGGAAAATTTCTGGGATTCCCAGAATTTTTTTCTAGAAAATTTATGAAATCTTTCAGACTGTTTTTCTAGAAAATTTCTAAAATTTCTCAGAATTTTCTGAATTTTTTTCTAGCAAATATTTGCCTTTCAAACTCTGACATTCCCATGTTTTTCATAGCAAATTTGCAACTTTTCAAGCTCAGAGATTTCATTGTTTTTTCTACAAAATTTTGGAAATTAACATCAATATCTGAGTTTTTCTAGCAACTTTTTAACTTTTCAAACTCTAAAATTTCTATGTTTTTTCTAGAAAATTCTGAGATTTTTTTTGTGGAAATTTAACCCTTTACATTTTTTTTTCCATCCTCCCATTTTGTATTCTCACTTAGGTCAGTGGTTGATTGGCTGCCATAAAAACATAAATAAAAACAATAAGGATGAATAAACTACCAGGCTTTTTAGTGGCATGTTTTCATTTGTGCTCCTATTTTTGGCAGCCTAAAGGTTTTGCATCTTAAAGCAAGCGATTCCTCTGAGCAGCAGAGAAGAAGAAAGGAGCTGAAGATGAGACGTTTAAGCTGCGGATGATGAGAAGAAACGCCGTTTGATCCATCTGAGCCACCGTCTCTTAAACCCGCAGGATTTTCAGGGTTTCAGCAGAAAGGAAACGTTCGCACATGACTCAGCTAACAGCTACTCTGCAGTCGGATTATCTGAGGCTTATTGCACACAAACAGCACAGACCAATCCTCATTTATTCCCTTCAATTTCTTATTAAAAAAGGGAAAAACAACTTTTTAAAAAAAAAAAGTTAGTCTTAAAATGAAGCGGAAAGTGAAGGTTTGTGTCCAAAAGTTATTATTTTCTAATTAAAACCAATATATCTTAATTTGCAATTATTTCTTAATTATTTATTATTCACATAAAGAAATTATTTGATAAATAAACAATTGTTTTTTTTAAATAATTAATTGCTATTATTTGGCAACACAGGAAAGTGATGGATTGAGCACTTTTGCTACAAACTTCATCTATGAGCTTCTGGATATAAACAGATGAAGAAGAAATAAAATTTTATAACCTTTTTCTTTCCTCTGAGGATAAGAAACAACCAAAAACTCAGATTTAAGGCACAAAACAAAGCAAAAAATGAGGGAAGAGGCACAACAAAGGTAAAAGCAGCTACAATTGGTGGCTTTGAGCAGGGAGTAAACAGCCAGACCACAACAGCTGTTTGTGAGCATAAAGTTGGTTAGGTAAGAAAATGCTTTTTCATATCACTGTTTACTTTTCACACGTCCTCTGATTGCAATAAATCAATAATTATGATCTTTCTGCATATTTAGACAATTAGGAGAAGAAAATGAACTGCTACGTAGCCTTCAAAATAAGAGCATGGACGTTTGTCTGTTGAATTCTCAACATTCAACAAACAAAACTTCAACACAAACGTTGAACGTTTTCCATCTAGAAGTTTACAAAACGGCCGAAAAAAATTTGCGTTTAAAAAAATTAATATTGTGGAAGCTAAGAGCGCTAAACGTTTTCAAAGTTGAAAAAATTAGCTCTGCTATTAGTCCACTAACACAACTGACTTCACCACTGAGGAGAAAAGATGAAGTGAAAATACTTATTTATTTAGAAAAAAAAAAATCCCTGTGGTCAAAACACACAAGTTTGACCACATAAGATAAAAAATAAAACAGTTTAAGTTTTCGGTACCCCTCCTAATTCAGACTTAAATCACCACAAATGATCCGCCAGCCGAGCTGCCATGCTTGTGGTGAGTTTGCAGTCATTTTGTCTGAATAACAGCCAGAGTCCAGCCGCTCTAAGCCCAGAAACAAGGCCCTGCCGGGCCGCAGATAAAGCCCCCGGCAGCGGCAGACAATGGAGCCGGGCTTTGGCAAACGTCACCTGAAACTGCTGACTGTCCACTACTGCTAATACGCTCCTGCTCTGCCTTTATACACACTTATCTGTTTATTTCTAACAAATATCTGTTCGTAGTAATAAACAGATATGAAAGCAAACTATGTATCTCAACCAGCTGATTTGATAAGAAAAGTGAAAATAATTCGTTACTGATGAATGAGCAGACTAACTCGTTACATTTACTTGAGTAAATCTTTTGAAAAAAATTGACCTTTAAGAGTATTTTTACTACGCTGTACTTTGAGTAATTTTATTATGAAGTATTTCTGCTCTTACTTGAGTAAAATATCTGGATTTTCTACACAGAATGAAAA
The DNA here is from genome assembly GCA_903067095.1 of Girardinus metallicus. Taxonomy (NCBI): domain Eukaryota; kingdom Metazoa; phylum Chordata; class Actinopteri; order Cyprinodontiformes; family Poeciliidae; genus Girardinus; species Girardinus metallicus. The sequence goes on along the minus strand of CAEGAE010036390.1, from coordinate 56,987 downwards.
ACAAAACACAGACACACACCTGCAGTCGTCGTTAAGGTTTCGTGAGTTTTTAATGAAATAAACTGATTTGGGAAAATTTTATTTTTCCCGATTTTGTTAATGTTTTTTTTTTTTTGCTACTTGAGTTAGTTATTGTAAATGTGTCTTTAAAATATCAAAATTTCCACTTCGCTTTATATTTTTGTCTGCCTAGTTATGCATTTTTTAAATATTAAATGGTTTATAATTTGATCAGTTACTCAGTACTTGTGTAGACTTTTTGCCAAATACTTTTTTTTACTCTTACTCTTCCTTGGGTACAATTTTTGGCTTCTCTGCCCTCCTCTGCCAGCAGAACTATATTGTGTGGTTATAAAAGTAACAAAAACATTCTGAAATTATAAATCTAAATCAAATCAAATGTTATCTGTACAGCACATTTCAGCAGCAGGGCATTTCAAAGAACTTTACATCATAATAACACATAGAATCAACAACCCAAACATCACATTAAGTCCAGTGACATCATCAAATTCATAATTGATCACGTTTCATAAACGACTCTAAACAGGCGGGTTTTCAGTCGAGATTTAAAGGCACTCAGTGTTTCAGCTGTTTTACAGTTTTCTGGAAGTTTGTTCCAGATTTGCGGCGGATAGAAGCTGAATGCTGCTTCTCCTCGTTTGGTTCTGGTTCTGGGGATGCAGAGCAGAACCAGAACCAGAACCTGAGGGGTCTGGAAGGTTGGTACAACAACAGCAGGTCTTTAATGTATTGTGGTGCTAAACCGTCCAGTGATTTATAAACTAACAACAGTATTTTAAAGTCTATCCTCTCAGACTTAGACTTTAAAACTGGGGTTATGTGCTCCGTCTTCCCGGTTTTAGTGAGAACAGCAGCAGGTTCTGGACCAGCTGCAGCTGGAGGGCTGATTTGTTGGACAGACCTGTGAAGACGCTGCTGCAGGAATCGATGCGACTCAAGATAAACGCCTGGATGAGTTTCTCTAGATCTCTCTGAGACATCAGTCCTCTAACCCTGGAGATGTCCTTCAGGTGGTAGATATAATATCCTTCGTTTTTGTGTTTATCAATCTACTTATTGTCCTTCTGAACTGTCTGAACTGATGTAAATTCATTCCCTCAGCTGTCGTCAGATTCCTGGCGGCGCTCCGCTGCCACAAAATGGCGGCAGCTGAAGTTGGAAGAAAACTCCGGAATCAGTTACTTGTTACAGTTACTCGGTACCAATTACTTTTTTTTTTTTTTCTAGCTCTTCCTTGAGTAATTTCTTGGATGGCTACTTCTTACTTTTACTTCTTGAGTAAAAATACGTTGAAGTAGCGCTGCTCTTATTCGGGTTCAGCTTTGGGCTAAGTCTGCCCGCCTCAGTGAATCGGTACCGCATCCCTCCGTCCATGGTTCTCTCCTCCCTCTTTCTCTGTCATCGTCTGGCTATTCAGCCTCCGTGCTGACGGTGTAGCTCAGTGTCACTCTGACCCAAACAGTTAAACCGACCCTCTGATCGCCTCCGACCCCCACCGGCCTCCCTCAGCTCTCCCAGCCTGCGTGCGGGCTGCTCCCCCGGTTCATCGCCTCCTGTTGGGCCTCCCGCTGCGGACCATGTGCGAGTGTCTGCGTGGGATATTCAGAGTCACCTGGACACCTTCCTCCGACACAGGTAACACTCGATTTATACTTAGATAACATTTAAAGCTATAGATACGTAAAAGAGTGTGATTTGTTTCTTCACATTGGGTTTTCCGTGATGTTTAGAAGAATCTACCGACCGATGTTGTTGTTAAAACTTGACTTTCTCTGTGTCGGCGGGAAACGCAAAGCAGGATTTTAACAATATTTAGGATTGTTTAAGACAAAAAAAAAAAAAAGAAAGGGTTCATATTGTATTGTAATTCATGTATTTATAAACGTAACAGTTTCAAACTAAATATTTAATTTGCAAGCTAAATACTTAGCTAGCTCAGAACTTAATATTTAGTGAGCAAGCTAGCTATTTAGCTCCAAACTAAATGGCTAGCTTCTTTGCTAAATATTTTATCATCAAGCTAACGATTGAATTTACAATCCTAATATTTAGCTTCAAGCTAAATATTTAATTAGCGAGTCAAATCCTTAGCTTACTCAGAATTACATATTTAGTACGGAAGCAAACTATTTAGATTTGATCTAAACAATTAGCTTGCTAACTAAACATTTCATTAGCACACAAAGTATTTAGTTTAAAGATCAAATATTTAGCTACAAACTAAACATTTAATAGCATGCTTGCTAACTGTCTGATTAGCTTCACACTCACTATTTAGTGTGCTAACAACTTAATAGCTAGCAACTAATTAGTTCCGCAACTATTAAGTGCATATCTAAATAATTAGCTTAGTTCTGAGGAAGCTAAATATTTAGCTAATATGCAAATTTAGTTGCCGGTGAGCAGAAGTGGACTATCAAAATAAAGGCTGGGGGATTATGAGCCTCTGTATATAGCTGATATTTTATTAAAGCAAAAAATGGCATTGTAATTCTTGCAAAATGTCAAATTTAGGGAACTTATTCCTGTTTGTCAGGAGCCTAAAGGACAGTGACTATTTCATGATTCCCGAGTGTTTGTTTTTCAGTTGTCCTTTGTATTTGTTCTCCAATCATTTCTGGCTGCAGTCATGTTAGTAAACGTCTAGCGGCTCCCACCAAAGAAATCTGGATGCAGAAAGTAAGGATATGGTAACTTGTTTCTTTCAGCAGATTGGTTTAGTTTTTGACCATTTCTGAGGTCAGACACTGATGTTGGGCGATAAGGCCTGTATTACAGTATCCGCTCATTCCAAAGTGCAGGTTGGGGTCAGGAAATGAAATCCACAAATGAAATGAAAGTTGGGAGCAGCAAGTAGACCAAACATGTTTGTATATTGAACTATCACTTATTCCCAAGGTAAACTCCTGAGAAACAGCCTCACGTCATAACCCCCTAAAACGCAGCAATCTGGTGTTCTTTTAGTAAACACTTGATCATTTGTAGCAAAGAATGGCAAATACTTCTAACATCACCGTGTGAAAAGCTCAGCCTCTGTTGATTTTCTTTTTCTATCAACTGATTAATAATTAGATAGCAAAAGATGCTTAGTAGGATTTTTTTCTTACAGAATTTAACCAGGTGAAGCTAAAACTGCTACTTGAGGAGTTTTGGTAGAGATGGAAAGTATTTACTCAGTTACATTTGCTTGAGTAACATTTTGGAAAATTGTACATTTTACTTTTACTTTAGTAAAAGTATGATGAAGTAGTGCTACTTCACTCACATCTGGTTCTGGATAGAACATATTTACAGACAAATATGCTTTTTTATCTTCAAAATGTATATATTTTTTGTACAGTTTTGGCTTAATTGCAGCTCTGAGTATGTTGTTTTTCTTAGAGGAAACGGCCTTTATGTACCGTTTGTTTAATCTTGTAAATAATCAATAATTAAATTTGTTGACGATCATTTCAATAATCGATTAATCACCACTAATCTGATTAATCGTTTCAGCCCTACTGTTTTGTTTGAATAAATTATGTTGTTACTTTAAAAAAAAGAGAGGTGTGGGAGCATCGGTTGTTATATTGTGTAACCATGGCAACAAGGTATTTATTTTACAATTGGGATTAGCTGTTTAGCATCTGAAAAGCTCAAGTAATACTTGAACTCTGACCCCAGAGAACTTGAATAGGAAGCTTTATGGATGCAGAGCAGAGAGAGAAGGAGGAAGTTCAAACCTTTCCTTCCATCCATCGTAATGTTCAGAGATCACATCCCCTACTCCAGCATCTCTCTGTCCAGCTTTCTAACCAGGCTGCCAGTCAGAGATCTGCAGTAAATGTGGTGGATTAGCAGAGCTTGATGACAACTGATGGCGTCATCCAGGACACTGCTGTCTGGAAACTGAGCTGGTAGCCGGTCATGACGCTTGTAGGAGACGTACAGCAACAGTCTTCAGTCAGAGGCCTCTTCAGATTGGTTGAAAGACTGACTGCTTCTGGAGAAAGCATCAACATCAGCAGCTACTCTTTGAAGATGCGTGGATGATTTGAGTTACTGTAACATTTAATTTTTGCTTTTTTGATGAAATTAACTGAACTTAGGAACAGGGTAGCTTTGGGTTTTTTTTATTACAGTTTAGTTTTATTTCATTGTGACTTTTTGTTTTCATCTAATTCAATTAGTTTTAATTAGTTTTTACAGTGTTTGCTAGTTAAATGTTGTTTTCGTTTAGCTTTTATTAGTTATGGTCGTAGTTTCAGTTTCTTCATTCAGTGGTTAATTTTTAGGTGAATTCACAACGCATTGATTTGCGATTATGTTTACATTGTTTGGGTAGTAAATACTCAACAGAAGATACTGTTTTAAAAAAAAACTGTATCCATTTATTGTTCAACAATCAAAAAAGTGGCATTTTTTCCCAACTTTTCCATTTTACGCGCTAGCATTAGCGCCGCCAGGAGGCTTATGGAGCGCCATAATTTGTCGACAGCTGACGTAAACTGGTCGGGAAAATAAAAATCAATTTCACATCAATTCAAAAGACTAACATATGGATTTATAAGCACGAAAATGAAGGATATTATGTCTATAATTTCAGTATGTTTTAGGTAGTTTTGTAAACACACATTATAGTTCCAGTTGGTTATCGTTCTTCTCCATTAATTACCGTTTTCTCAATTGCAGTTGTTGTTTTGTTAGTTTATCTAACTATAATTACCTTCCTTGGGAACAAATGCACCATTTGTTGGTGACAATCGATTTTTCATCAGATTCATTGATTGCTGCTCTACAGCGACACCTAGTGGTCCCAGTTGAAAGCAGGAAGCGTAAACAGCGAGCTGCACACTGTCAGCCAGCTGGCTCGTTTAAGTGCCGACGGCGGCAGAGTTGTGCACCGGTAAAAATAAGACACTGCAGTGTGAAATGATCAAAATAGTTTAACTACAAATCATTTAAAATAACAAAAAGTGATGTTTTATAGTAATCAATCAAACTCCCTCTCTCTGCCTCAGCCTGACTGGGGAGGAACTAGTTACATTTACTCAGCTACATTTACTGGAGTAACTTTTTTGAAAGAATTTATTTTTACTGCTCTGTGCTTTGAGTAATTTTCTTTTGAAGTATTTCTGCTCTTACTTGAGTAAAACTTCTGGATTTTCTGCCCACTGAGTGAAAAACTAACCAAAACGTCACCAGACTCACACCTGCAGTTTCTGAATTTTTTTTATTGAAAGAAACTTGATTCGGAAAAAAAGTATATATTTTACCCGATTTTGTTCATTTTGAATTATGAATTGAATTATTGTCATTTTCGTTCTTAAAATACCAAAATGTCCACCTAACTTTATATTTTGGTCCGTCTGATGATGTAATTTTTAAATATCAAATGATTGATAGTTTGGCCAGTTGCTTAGTACTCGAGTAAACTTTTTGCCAAATACTTTTTACTCTAACTTGAGTAAAATCTTTGGTTGCTCTACCCACCTGTGAAAACAATCAAGATAATTCAGCTATAAATAATTCAAAAATGACAGAATTATGTTTTACAACAATCAGACTCCCAGTCTCTGCCTCCCCGCTCTTGTTTCGGGTCCCAGGCCTGTAAATCCAGGCTTTGTGTGGGAGCTGGATTGAAACAATGACCATGTTAGCTGACGGAGAGCTGGCGGCCCGATCTGTGCTGACAGCATCTGCTCCCTTACAAACCGGCTGCTGGCCGGATTTAAAACAAGAGGAAGGTGAAAGGCTGGCCAGCAGAGGTGGTAGAGAAGAGTAAAGTAGCTCCACTTCAGCATGTTTTTACTCAGTTAAGTCTACTCTGTTACTGAGTAGCTGATCAAATTATCAGTCATTTAATATGTAAAAATTACACAGTCAGATGGATGAAATATAAAGTTAAGTGGAAATTTTTGCATTTTAAGGACAAAAATAAACAGAAATTCATATAAACAGCAAAATCAGGCAAATCAGTTTTTCAATATAATGATGAAACTAATGAAAATTGTGTAAAGTGAAAAGTATTTGACTTTTAATAATCAGAAACTTTCCAAGTCTGTTCTAGAAAATATGTAAAAATAATTTCAAGCGCTAATCTTTTTTTTTTTTTTTCTTATTGCAAATTTTAAACTTTTGGAGCTCAAACATTAAAAAAAAAAATTCTCAAAAGTTTCTGAGATTAATCTCAACATTTCAGATCTTTTTGGTGGACATTTGCTCTTCCTCTATTTATTTTTTTTTCTTCTTCTATCTGCCATTCCCTAAAACGCCGTCGTACTGAACACAGTTTCAGTTGGGAATCTTTTACTTTCTCACAGTTTGATTCAAAAGTGTGGTTTCTATGTGCCGGTAATTGCTCCTAACCAACAAACGGCAACATTATTCCTTTTGCTTGGCTCTACTTCTGGTTGAATAAATAATTTAGGACAAATGACGATCCCTGACTGGGTCACATGCTCCACTTGGATCAGAAAGGATTCACGCTGCCAAGCAGAACTTCAGTTAGAGATAAACGCATAAAATAAATCATTCAGCTCGCAGCAGCAGCTGCCTCCCTTAAATGCACCACACCTTCTCTAAAATAAGATCCAAGGGCTGCTGTTTCTATTTTCAGCTATTTGCCTTAAAATAACTTCCTAGCCAGAGAGTTGCTGTGCGCTCAAACAGAATCACCTAATTCAGTAAAATCAGTTTTTTATTATTTTATACAAATCCATAACATAAAATGGCTTCTTTGACAAAAATACCAAATATCTAGAGAAAAATGTCTAATTAATCAGTGACTTTTGCTGTAAGTTTGGGTACAGAAAGACAAAGAGTTGTATAATAAACAGATATTCATCTACACTCATCATCAACATGAATTCCTGCGACAGCATGAACATAGTAAAAATGTAAATGTCTGCCAAAAAAACTCAGAACATTTTCTAGAAAAATCATGGAACTTTCTGATGTTGGAAAGTCATAAGTTTTGGAGAAAGAAAAACTGAAAATTTGAAATTAATCTCACAATTAATCTCTGATTTTTTTTGATTTTCAAATGTCGAAAATCTTTGACTCAAAATTTTTTAGATTTTTTTTTTTAAAAAGCTGGAAAATTTCTGAGCTCCAAAATCTGAACTTTTGTGAGAAAAAGCTCAGAAAATTTGAGATTAATCTCTGAAATTTTCTAGGAAAGAACGTGTACATTTTTGACTATTAAAAATTTCTCCAAGATTTTTCTACAGAATTTCTGAGACTTATATAAAATATTTTCTAGAACAAAACTTGGACATTTATGAGTTTCAAAAATCAAAAAGACTTTTTATTTTTTTTTTTTTTTTTGGTTGCATGGAATTGGAACAAATCGATTCTTTTGCGCCGTAAAAATGTTGGATGTAGGTCGCATTTGCCTGCTGTGTGATTGTAGCCTTGAATCTCTTAAAGAGGCAGTGTTATGTAAAATGTACTTTTTTTTAGCTTAAATCATGTTATGATGTTTTTCTCTAATGAAAATCAAACCTGGAGTGTTGATTTGATGTTTAAGAAATCCTTTAATCTTCATCGCAACCATTCAGCTGTCCAAAACACCTGGGTGGACGAAGCCCCGCCTTCGAGGATGAAGCTCCTCCCCCACTCAGCTCCTTCAGACTAGCCAGCAGCAATTAGCAAACACCTGGTGGAACTGCTGAGCTCAACATAGGAGCTACTTCTCAGTTCAACGCTGGTTAAAACATTGTTAAAGGATTAGTAGAGGAGCCATGTTGTGATGACTTCCTGAAGGTGAAGCTTCAGGAAGAGCAGGAGCTTTTAAAGAGACGGAGGCCCAATTTCAAAGTGTTGAATCACAAAGTAACATTTATTTTAAGTCATACTTGACATATACAGCATTTTAATAACATCTGAAGGTAACATAGTGACTTGATTATGCTATAAAATGGCACTATTTGCCTGGAAAATACACAATACTTTAATACAGAGGATACTTTTCTTTGGTTGGCTGGTAAGAGTGTCATTAAAGGGTTAATAGAGGCAGAGTTTCAGAAAGAGCTGGAGTTTTTAAAGAGACAGAGGCCTAATTTCAGGGCATTAAATCAGGAAGTAAAATGTACACACACACACACACATATATATATATATATATATATATATATATATATATACAAAAATATTTTTCATAACAACTGAACTTAACATAGTTACTTGATTCTGCCATAAAATAGCCTAATGTGGCTGGAAAACACAGTGCTGCCCCTTTAAATCCAGCAGTTTGCGCAAATAAAACATTATTAACTAAAGCTCATTTAAGTTGTCATTTTAAATTTTCATTCATTTCTATTTAATTATATAAAACATCTTCATTCTGATGATGAGCAGGTCTCTAAACAAGCCTGGTTCTGCTGCTTTGTCAAACGTTTTCCTCCCTCTATTAATCGCTGTAAGGCAGCTCCGCCTCTGCCTGCCCAAATATGGGCGCGTCAGTCCGGCCTCCAGCCAACCAGCTGCCTGGATTCGTCCCTCCAACAGATGCCATGGGTTTGGGCCAGGCCTGAGTTTCAGTGAGGGGAGCAACAAGCTGGCTGAAGGGGCAAAGGGAAACAGAGAGAGGGGCGAAAGATATTTATGATTTAAATAGTAATAATTATAACAAGGAGAAGAGTGATGTGAGGAAGGAAAACTGATTTCTGCTGCTGCAGGTGGAGGTGTGTCACCTTTAAACTTCTGGAGGAAACACACTGAGGTTGGGAAGGAAAGGTAATTACTATCCATTTGTGATTTTGCAGCTAATTTAACAAAACAGCAGCAACGTTCAAACATTTTCATCTGACTAATTCATCTCTGGAAACCTTGTTTAATTTAACGTTAAGTTTTGGCGGGACGGTTTACGCAGCCGTCTCCACTCTGCTGATTTTGGAGAGCATAACAATGGAGTGCTGTTTAAATGCAAAGACGCTTTTAGTTAGACAGCTGCCGCCTGTGTTTATTCCAACATGCCAGTGGCCGGGTACAAACACTCCAGCATTCACTCGGGGTTATGCTACTTATTTGCAGCGTGACATGTCACTGGCATCTCGTTAAGCAACACACCAGACTTAAATGTTTTATATTTGGCTGATTATTTCTTGTGTGTTTTTTTTTGCTATGTCCCACCTGAATGATCAAAATATTTACTTGGTTTTAAAAGCTGCGGCGCTTCTGGGTGTCGTTCTGTGAAATAGCTGCTGTCTGAATGTTAAACGGCGGCAGCAGCTGCAGCATGACGGTCATAGGATCTGTTTGTCCCCCAGTTCCAGCTCAAGCCCTCAGCCTGTTATGCGTGACGCCCCAAAGTGGGCGCAGCAGCCAAAACACTCTCTCTGCTGCAGAGGATCTCCGACGTTTCTGTGTCACTGTGTGACATAATGCGTCCGCTGGTAGCTTTTATTAGCTGCAAAAACCTGATTTAAGATGAGATTTAAGACAATGACAATCTGTCGTTTGGTGGTTTTCTACGGGGAGCCGATTGTAAAGTTGAACTATTAAAAATTAACAGCAATAGTTTGGGTTATTTAGCTTTTTATGAGAGGAAAATAAATGGTTTACTTATCAACGTATATTTACTTACGAAAAATTTTCACCTTATTCATTAATTTATAAATTTCATATTTTTAAAGTAAATATTTCATTATCAGGCTAAATAATTTACAAATTAAATAATTAGTTAGCAAGCTAATTGTATAGTTTGCAAACCAACACATATTAAGCTCAGAACAATGTATTTAGTTAGTAAGCTAAATATCTAACTTACAAACTAAGTATTTTGCTAGCAAGCTAAATATTCAGTTAGCAAGCCACATGTGTAGTTGACAAACTACATATTTAGATTGCTAACTAAATATGTAGTTTGGAGCTAATTATTTACTTGGTAAGCTAAATATTTAGTTTAAAGCTACACATTGAAATTGTAAACTACATATTTAGCTTGCTAACTAAATAGTTAGCTGCAAACCAACTATTTAGTTAGCAAGCTAAATATTTAATTTCAAATTAACTAGTTAGCAAGACAAATATGTATGTGACAAACTAAATATTTATCTTAACAACTAAATGCTTAGCTAATTATATAGGTGGCAAATTAAAACATAAAACAACAATTTGCTTGCAAGTTTTACATTTAGATTGGAACTGAGACACTTACAAGTTAATGACATGGTAAAGACAAAACTTAGAAAAATCAACCTCCACTTCTTTTTTATTATTTTTTTATATGACAGGCCAGATAATCCAAATTATTTTTGCTATTTTTTGGATTTTATCTTTACAAACGGCTCGCCACGCTGTTGCTGTTTTCATGTTACCATGTGAGACTCCAGCAAAGGGAACAAACAGCATCATGAAGACCAAAAAACAGCTGCAACGTTCAAAACTTGCTGTAAAACTTGCGGATTAAAGCCTGTTCATGTGCTACAACGGTCTCCCTCTGATCTTTAGCTGTTTTTACAAAAACATGCAAACATTTCAGGTTCTGGATGTGCAGAACTGATGGGGGCGTACGTCAAAAAAGCTGCAGCTGTGATTTAAATGAAACGTGGCTCCACAAAGTGTTGACTCGGAGGGCTGAATACAAAAGCATTCCACACTTTTCGGGTGATTAGTTTTAATTTTCCTGCTTTGTCCCAATAACATACGTACAACAGCGTATCGGGACCATCGACGATAGGAAAAGAGGAGGTAGATTCCTCCCAAAAATCTCTGAAATTTTGAGAATAATCTCAGATATTTTGTAGAAAAATAAGGCGATTTCTGAGTTTCTAAAGTCCAACATTTTCCAGTGTTTTCTAGAAAACAGATAATATCCAAATGAAACACTTTAAAGTTTGCGGTTTGTATTGTAACAAAATGTGAAATTAATATTTTTGTAAGGCTGTACAGGCAAATCAACTGCTACTGTTTCGCATTGGTTGAAATAATCGTTGATACTGCAGAGCAGCAGGTAGTAGAAGGGAAATCCTTTCAGAAATGAGATGATGGATGATGATGGTCATCATCAGTTTCCTGGCGACGAACTTTGGGCGGTGGGCAGCGGTTGGGCTTGGACCAGGACTTACGGGTCAAGTGGTGTCATGAGTCACTTCGTGAGGAAACGCCGCCTGACGTACGTTGAAGCGTGAACTTCCCTCAGACAAGGAAGGAAAACTTAAATAAACCAACAAATCCAGCCCACATTCACACCTTCAGGATTACATTGAAATTACTCCACAGTTTTATTTCCAGCAAGTTTTCTAGCTTCTGTTCCTGCATCTGATCCCATCGGACAACAGAAGCCGTTTGCGAGATGTGAATTGGTAAAATGTAACTCTGTTTCCTGTTTACATGGAGGCATTTCCTGTCCAGAGGCAGACGCCTGCGGGTGCGCCTTGTTTTTTTTTTATTTTTCATCTGATGTTTAAAATTAGGGGGAACACCCTCTGCTCTATCTCTGACAGATCTGGAAATTGCTCTGCTCGGAGGTTGCTCTTATCTAAAGAGGCTTCCCGAAACGCTCTGCTCTTACGGCCCCAGAGGGCGGCCATCTTGGATGGAGCTGCTGAGCATCACGGCTTGTTTTAGCATTCATTCTCCCAGCTTATCGTTACTGAGCATTTATTCACCTTAATCAAAATTTTAAATTGCTTCTAAGCAGCCGGTCCAGTCCGACAGAGGGTCCTGCACTGCAAAAACATAAAATCTTAAAAAGTATTTTTGGTTTACTTTCTAGTGCAAATATCTTATTACATTTGAAATAAGACTAAAGTAACTTACAAGTAATTTTTCAGCAAGAAATAGGAGCTTGTTTTAAGTAAGTCTTTAATATTGATTAAAAAAAAAAGTTTTACTGGTAGATTATTCCACTTATTTCACAATCAATGGGTATTGTGTTGTTACCTAGCAACCGTGGCCGAGCCCAGCCCGTTACCTAGCAACCGACTTTTAGTTCCACTAATTATATTAGTGGACTAATACTTTTTAAAAATAAAATAAAAATTAAGAAATTATTGACTTAAAACAAGCTTCTATATCTTGTTGACAAATAACTTGTAAGTTAGTTTTGTTTTACTTCAACTGTGTTAAGATATTTCCCCTAGAACTGACCAAAAACCCAAAGTACTTGGTAAGATCTTGTGTTTTTGTCGTGTTTAGACGTGTGGATGAATAATGTCTTTTTGTACTCAAAGACATGTTGCATGTAGATTTTGTTCCTAAAAACGGAAAAGGTTTCTATAAAGTGTTTGATTCTGAGATTTCAAAACATTGGGTTTTTCATGCTACAAATTATTTTGGTATGCTGCAAAACCAAAATGTTACAAAATAGTTTCTTGCTTAAATGTCTTAGTAAAGTTGATGTAACACAAAATTAACTTACAAATAACTTTTCAGCAACGTTGGAGTTTGTTTTCAGACAATGATTTCCTAATATCGATGAAGAACTACTAAACCCGTTGGCAGATTATTTCACTTGTAACAAGACCTTTTTCCCATGTTTTAAGTGAAACTATCTGCCATTGGAACTAGAACTGGGTTGCTAGGCAACGGGCTGGGCTTGGCTGGGGTTGCCAGGTAACGACGCAAGATATAGAAGCTTGTTCGTCAATATTAATGAAAAAGTACTGGTTCTACTGTTAGATATTTTTTCACTTATAACATTATTCCCAAAAGTGAAATAATCTGTCACTAGAACTTTTTCATCAGTATTAAGGAATTATTCACTTAAAACAAGTCTTCTCTGATTTTTTTTAGAGACACAAACTTCAGCTTATCTCTTGAGTTTAGGAGTCTGAAAGATAACGTTACTGGATAAATGATTCCTCTGAGAAGTGGTGGGAACATGGAGAGCTGCACTCAGCCATCTGATGTGTTTACAGTTAGCGTAGCGCCCGGAATAGCAACAGCTTCCCCTCCTCCAGACGTGTGATTGTCCTAAAATTAGACCCAAAAAAAAAACTTTTGGTGCTATCTGCACAGACTGCCACCAATTGTGAGAAAGTTCGGCGGTATTTCCTGAGTGTGAACTCCTGCGCACGCCGAGGAGAAAATATTTTCGTGTCTGCTATCTGGTTTCTGCTGATAATACCTCGCTCCACAAATAAATCCCAAACACGTCCTCAGCTGTCTGTCATGCGCTGGAGGAGGCGTTATCATCATCAACCGTTCAAAGCTCAGCGTGGGGCTTGTTTTCTTTGGGCCGACAGCTGATGCTCCAGTTCAGGCAGAGCCGAGCCAACTACGACGTCTCTGACGGGTCCACAGACCTGGAGGAACCTCAGAGACGGGTCAGGGTCTTCCTTAATGTGACCTCTGGTTTGACCTCTGCTCAGGCAAACAGAGAAGATGGCTGCATGGAGTGAAAGGGTGAATTTGGGAGCGACTGTTTGGAGATTGTAAGAGACGTGAACCGCGGAGGTGCAAACACGTGACGCCAGAGGGCCTTTGCAGATAGAAAAGAAAACAGGAATGAAATTCTGCCAAACCCAGAAATTTTTTTAATCTCAGAAATTTTCTTAAAAAAAAAAAAAAAGTGGTAATTGTCCAAGTTTCAAAACTTTTTGACTTTTAGAAAGTTTTCTAGTTTCAACTTTTCGACTTTTACGTTTCAAACTTTTCTAAGTTTCAAAGGTAGAAAATATTGACTTTTGTAGAAAAAAAAAAATTAGTATCAAAAGTAAAAAAAAAATGTTGATGTTTGGAAAGTTTTCAAATTTTAAAACCTTTCAACTTTTGGAAATTTGTCAAATTTCAAGTCAAAGATGTTAAAATGTTGTAAATTTAGGTTTCTTTTCTTACAAAATTTCTGAAGTTAAGCTCAAAAATTCAGTTTTGTCTTGCAGATTTTTGACTTTTCAAACTCAGAAATTTTCACGTTTTTTGTAGAAATTTCTTTGGAAAACATTTTTTTTTTTTTTCAAAATTGCACCGTCATAGTAAGCTTCTCTCAGCAGGCCTGTTTGCAGACAGGAAGTGAAAAGAACAGAGCAGAACGGCTTACCAAAGTAAAACAGGAAGCTGTCATTAACAAATTCAAACTGAAGACATCAAATCACAGCTGATTAAACAAATGTCAGTTATTTGGTGGCATCAGAAACCTTCCTCTGAAACATTTAAAGCTCACAGAGGGAAAGATGGAGGCTGGCGAACAGAAATGTTTCTTCTTTTAGACTTTATGAGGAATAACTGTAGCTGAGTGGCTTCAGGGCCTTTTAAGCTCTTGTCTGCTAATAAAAGCAGCCGCAATAACAAACCTGCTGCTGTTAGGCAAACTGCGGCTCCAACTCTCCTCGGCTTCCTTCTCTTCAGGTTCAGAACAACAACATGTCGCAGCCTCGGGCGCGAACCATAAGAAGGTTTTACACTTTTCCCCTTTTTTGCTCTGAAATGTTAATTTCAGTTTAAGAAAATGTGTCTTCAGAAATAGTCGCAGTAGCTTCTCAAATACAACGTGTCGGATTATTTTCCAAATGTTTTTCTTCTGTTTTCTGTGAGAGACGGAAAGATGAAGAAAATCCGTGTTTATTTTTAAAACCATTTTAGCCAATTGATGTTTTTCTAGTTCACCGGGTTAAAGTTAAATTCGTTCCTATTTGTTATTCACCAGCTAAAAAGTCCCAACATGAACCGCAGCAAAGAGAGTTAAGAGTTAATCTGTCTGATTTTTTTTTATGGTCTAATTTGCTTCAAAAAAGATAAACAACAATAAAATCTGAAATGTTCTCAGTTTTAATCGGGCTTATTTTAGATATATCTGCTTCAAACTAAATATTTAGCTAAAAACTAAATTATTAACTAGCTAAGTATTTAGTTAAAACTAAATATTTAGCTCTGAGCTAAATACTTAGCTTAGTTTGCTAACAAGATATTTACACTCAATATTTAGCTTACAAACGTTTAATTAGTGAGTTAAATATTTCTTTTACCATATTAGGGCTGTAGCAGGTAGAAAAAACGAGTAAATTCTTGCCAAAAAATTTTGAGATTAATTTCAGAAGTTTTCTAAAAATAAATTGGAAATTTTTTAGCTCAAATTTCAAACTTTTCAAACTCCAAATTTTCCCTTTTTTCCTAAAAAAAAATCTCAGATTAATTAAAAAAATAATACATTTGATTCTTTTTTTTTGGTATCAAATTTTCCAATTCTAATACTTTTCTGGAAAAAAAAAATCCTGAATTTTTTCTGGAAAATTTAATGAAAATAACAAATTTGCCTTTTTTTCCCCAAGGTTTTCTGAGATTAAACTCAAAACTTTAGTTGTTTTTTTACAGCAGACTTGGGACATTTAAAAAAAAAAAACTCCACATTTTATTTCTAGAAAATTTTTTTTTATTTATTCATTTATTCTTTTGCTGGTTTTTTCTTTATTCTTCCTCTTTTATCGATAATGGCCCTGACACATCATCGTAATATAAGACTTAACAGAGGCAGCAATAAATCTTTGTAAATTTTCTCCATCAGTGTAGAAACAGAATCTGCAGCAATCATGCCGAACTAAAATAAATGAGTTATTTCAAATCAGTGGACGTGTAAATATCTTAAGATACAGAGAAAAAAATCAGGAAAACGTTGAGTGAAACCTGCTTTAACAACTGAAGTGAGTTTAGGCGGAAAATATCTGCAGTCCCTGCTGATTAGAGACTGTGTTCAAATAATCTGTCAAAAAATCTTTATTAAATCGCCTTTTCCACAATGGGAATGGTAAATGTGTTCCTCAGATTAGCCCAGTGGTTCCTAAAGGCTTTCTGGGCCCCTCTATGGATTACGATAAAATCCCCCCTAAAAAAGAAAGAAATCAACTGGGCACACGCATCGTTCAGCCTATACACACGTTTTGTTTTCAAACTCCACTGAAGTTTATTTCACACTTGGGCTTGCAACAAAACACACTACAAACCATTTTTACAGTGAAGTTTTGTGTAACTGTTCTTTTGTTTTTTTAATTCATCCATATTGCTTCTAGCGCCCCCCTGCAATGGCACTGTGCCCCTCCTAGGGGGCGCGCCTCACACTTTGGGAACCACTGGATTAACCTAAGTTATCAGGAACTATCATGGCCGCTGCACCTGCATGCAGAATGCAGGAGGTCGGAGGTCAAAGCTCTTTCTGGCATTCGCTGGGCGTGTTCAGGCCTGCAGATGTGAGTCGGATCTATAATAAGATTGAGATGCGAGGAATTTCAGATCATCGCCTCGTCCTGCGCCGCTCCGCCATTCTTCAGCTCCACCCAGGGAGCGCCGCTTCCTCCACCTGCTGCTGTCGGTCCCGCCTGCAAATCAGCAGCATAAATCTCCCATCTGAACTTTGTTTCTACTCTTTTTCCAGGAAACTTTAATATCTTTTGCTCCTTTGCTTAATTCTTTAAGATAAATTTACTGTTTTGCATCGACTGCAGCAGCGGCGGCTGCAGTAAATACGATGCGTTGGTTTTTTTTTAAGTGTTGGACTCCTGATATCTCCGGCACAAACAGGAACCCGTGCTGTCACACCACGCTGGAATATACGCACAATTTTACACACACAGATCGGTTTTCCTCGTCACACACACATAGCAGAGCTAAGGCAGTTAAAAAAGAGATCACATGAAGAAGACGGGACTCTGAAGAATGAGATCAATGCAGCGCATGAACTGCACCTACGACAGCATATCAGAGCCAAAGTAGACAGGAAAAAGAGGAGAACATTTT
This sequence comes from Girardinus metallicus, assembly GCA_903067095.1. Taxonomy (NCBI): domain Eukaryota; kingdom Metazoa; phylum Chordata; class Actinopteri; order Cyprinodontiformes; family Poeciliidae; genus Girardinus; species Girardinus metallicus. Next base: position 40,310 of record CAEGAE010036390.1, on the reverse strand, counting down.
CTCCAGAAGACTGAGGAATCTTGAGATGGATCCCAGAAAATTTAGAGAAAAAAACCTGGAAATTTTCTGATACTGAAAAGTTGGAAATTTGTGAGAGAAACTCAGAAATCTTGAGATTAATCTCAGACATTTTCTAGACAAAATAGGATAATTTATGAGTTATAAAAGTCAAATATTTGTGACAAAACTATGAAATTGTGAGAATTTTTAGTACCATTGTTACTGAACTATGACCAAACTATGATGGTGTATTAGTGCCATCGTTCATTAAAAAAAGGAGTAAATTTTGTGCAAAAAAACTACAAAATTCTTAGATTAATTGCTGACATTTTCTATTAAAAAATAAAAAATTTCTGAGCTCCAAACTTTCAGAATTTGCAAAAAAAAAATTCTGAAATTTTGAGATTACTCTCACACATTTTTTAGAAAAAACACGGAAATGTCTGAGCTCCAAAAGTTGCAAATATGCATAAAAAATTTTGATTAGTCTCAGAAATTTTCTCAAAACAAATTGAAAAATTTCTAAATTTAAAAAATATCAGACATTAGCTAAACCTCTCCATACCTTTCTAATATTTACATTAAACCAGATTTTATAATGATTTCATTTAAGGATCAGAAAAAAAACACTTTACTTTTTGAATGTTTTGTTTTTCAGTGCGAAATTGTCCACATATTTTTCATACATCCTAATGCACAAAAAAGCTATATTTTCAATTCAAAAACCCTTTTTCTGCTAAATCATTGAATAAATAAACATGAGCTAATCAACAAAGATATTTATTATTCTGTTATTTGGGTTATTTAACCATCAAATTGGTGCATAGTTTTGTTATACTAATTTAGCTTTCGGGTGTTATTAAACTTATTTAAAAGTGTGGACTGTGGACGCTAACATTAGCGTTAGCATCTGTGCAGCTGCTACATGTTTAGCATTGAGATGCTATTATAATAGGCTAACTTCTTTTAGCACAACTTGAGCACAACAACAGTCTTTTCCATCGTCCAGGCAGATTGTCTTTTAGAGCCGAGATGAGCGGCTTCGTTGCTCATCGCTGTTAGCGGAAGTAGCTTGTGCGTCCGATTTACGGCTGTACTAGAAACGTGTAGATACAAAGGTTCCGCATTGCAAGAAATAAAAGAAAAGGAGATTAATTGCATTAAAGTTAAGTAATGCAATGAATTGTCTGGTTCTAATATGCAGATGTAGAAATGAAATAATTCTCTTCACTGCTTTAAATAAAAAACTTGGACTCAGTAAGCATTTTGTCTTACTGGTGAGACAAAATTTACTCCAGTTGGATATTTTGCAGTTTTTATCAGCAGTGGCTTTGTTTATCACACCTTATTGTTTGCCCACATGTCCAAATTATCATTTTTTTATGAGCAGGTCGCCGTCCTCCATTGGTTGTTTCTTATCAGCCGGACTTTATGTGAGCTGCGTTAGCTTGTTGGAGGAGTTATGCAAACGGCTCAGGCTCATGTAGCCGACTCAGAGGAATGACCGACGCTACGGAAAGAATGTAAAGACCGCCAGAAGCTTCAAGCTGCTGGCCTTGCTTCTATGTCAGATCCTTTAGTTTCACATGCTAAGCCTGACATGAATGCCACAGTCTTCAGGGTTCTGCTAATTACTGCTACACAGTTTTTTAAGGTCATGATCATTTACTCCTCTTGAGTTTTTCTGATGTTTTATTTTATTGTTTCAGACTCTGACATTGACCAAGAGGACAGCCATGTTTACAGCCAGACCAGAAATCAAGCCGTGAGTAAAGTAGCACATTAACTCACAATATTTGGACTCAAGTATTGATGTTTAGGAGACATTTAGCATCAGAAACTCTGGTGCTGGTGTGAAGCTGTTGTTGAAAAACAGGACAAACTGTTAGAGTTTAGATCTGCTTTGGAAATGTGTGAAGGTAAAGTGGATCAGATCATATTTTTACTCACGTAAAAGTAAGAAGTAACACTCAAGTACTGAGCAATTGATCAAATAATCACTGATTTAATATTTAAAAAGTTACATTAAATATAGAGTTAAATGTAAATTTTGGTATTTTAAGGACGAAAATGACAATAATTCATATAAGTAATAAAACCAGGCAAAATGGAAATGTTTCCAAATCAGTTTATTTCATAAAAAAAAAAAAAACTGATGAGACTAACAGAGAATGCAGGTGTGAGTCTGTTTCTGGTGAATTTTTGGTTAAAACGTGTTTGTTTTTTATTCAGTAGGGAGAAAATGCAGAAATTTTACTCAAGTGAGAGCAGAAATACTTCATCATAAAATGACTCAAAGTACAGCGTAGTAAAAATACTCTTAAAAGTAATTTTTTTCAAAAGTTACTCAAGTAAATGTAACTAGTTACTACCCGACTCCACTTGCCTCTACTTGAGTGACTTTTAAGGGGAAGGTCGATGTGCTAAACATTTTCAAAGTTAGCAAAAGAGCTACATTGCTAAATGGAAAATTAGCACATTAGCTAGTTAGCATACCCACCACAGCTAGCAGCTAGCTCTTAGCTAATTACCTCATTCTAATCATCTAGTTATTGAGATTTTGTGCCAGTTTTGGTGCAGAAAATTTAGCCATTGTTTGAATTAGGTGAACACACACGAGGTTATCTTTTCATATAAATGTCCTTTTTTTCTTTTGCATGTTGAAAAGTGACTTCAACAAATTAGCAGTTATAGAATGAGACAAAAAATCAAAGTGGATTAAACTGGGCTGAACTCTGCGTCTCATGCAGGGATGATTATGACAGTGTCGCTATTTTAGGACCGGAAACGCGCTGCTGCGCTACCGGTCACACCAGCAAAGTGTCGGGACGCAATGTTTTCACAGGATTTACCGCGCAAGAGTTCACGAAACAAAAAGTGGAAGGAGACATGGCAGACGGGGTCATGACACGCTTCCTCTACAACGGGAGGAAGAGGTGAAGCGATCCGAATCCAGCTCAGCCGAAAAGGCAGCAAACCCAGTGGAACCAGAGCAGGACTTTATAGTTTTATAGCCAGAACTCTGCACTTAATCAACCGGTTGACGTTTTATTGATTTTAGCATCTCTACAGGTGAGACATTGTGGTTGGATTTTCATTTCAATTGCACCAAGGATGTTTGAGTTTCCAAAGATGGGAGACTCTTCTGGTTCTGGTTCTGGTCTGTTCTGCATTCCCAGAACCAAGTATGGAGAAGAAGCATTCAGCTTCTAAAGAAGCACGTATGCGCCACAAATGTGGAGTAAACTTGCAGAAAACTGCAGAACTGCTGAAACACTGAGTTGCTCTGGTTAGAGTTTCCTTTGATTAATAATAAATGGAAAATTCACCAACATATTTGATGTTTATTGATCATTTTAACAATGGCGCTAACAAAATGTGATTTGGTATTACTTGATGTTTTTTTCATAATGTGAAGCACTTTGAACGGCCGTGTTGATGAAATTTGCTATATAAGTAAACTTGATTGATTGATTTCTGCATTCAGGTGAAAGACAAGCGGCGGTCTCCCCCCTCGTCCAGATCGCCCTCGGCTTCGCAGCGCAACCCTCACCACAGCGGCACCGCGGACGACCAGGAGAGCCCGGAGAGAGTGGTGAGACACATGACAGGACAATAAACACATATGTGTGTTTAGAAACATTCTTATGAATGAATGACCAAATTCAAGGCTCTTCACACCCAGACAGATGTGAGAAGAGTACCTGAAAATTACTCAGTTCCAGTTATTACAGCAGGAAACTAGAGATGAGCCTGAAATCTGCGAACCTTCAGAGCCACATAAAGACAGTTACAAAGTCGGCCTTTTATCACCTGAAGGACATCTCCAGGTTTAGAGGACTGATGTCTCAGAGAGATCTAGAGAAACTCATCCAGGCGTTTATCTTTAGTCGCATCGATTCCTGCAGCAGCGTCTTCACAGGTCTGTCCAACAAATCAACCCTCCAGCTGCATCTGATCCAGAACCTGCTGCTGCTGTTCTGACTAAAACCAGGAAGGTAGAGAACATAACCCCAGATCTACAGTCCTTCCACTGAGAGAATAGACTTTAAAATACTGTTGTTAGTTTATAAATCACTGAACGGCTTAGATACATTAAAGATCTACTGGTGTTGTATCAACCTTCCAGACCTCTCAGGTCTTCTGGTTCTGGTTCTGCTCTGCATCCAGAACCAGAACCAAACATGGAGAAGCAGCATTTAGCTTCTATGCGCCACAAATCTGGAACAAACTTTCAGAAAACTGCAGGGTTTTTTTTTTTTTTCTTGGGGGGGGATTTTCTAAAATTTGTGCCAGTTTTCCTTTGAGGAAATCTACCAGCTGCTGCTTTTATAGCCAATAATCTCACATTATTGATCACCTCAGATAAATGCTACGCTGAGTCGACCATAAAGTGTGATTTTTATTTTATTTTTTTCTGTCTGCAGGTGCAGAAGGAGAAACTACATGCAGAGCTGAAGCAGGTTTTGAGTCGGAAAAGAAGTCATTTACGAGAGTCGACCTGCAAACTGGCCGAACCAGAGATGGATTCAGAGTCTGCAGAGGAACAGACAGTAAGCAGGGCAACAGTAATCACACAGTTTAATTCATAAATGGGTTTTCATAAAGTCAATTCTGTCAACTTTCCCACAGAAACCAGTCATCCAGCGGCCGTCTGTGTTTTTGAGTTAAGAAATGTTTAAAGTCGGCAGGGAATTTGACTAAGTAATTGTAAATGTGTTATTGGGAGACATTAACAATACAAGAACACCAGCAATAAAGTCTTTAAAAACGGCAAATATTAAAAATAAACAATGCTCAGCCTGGTGGCAACCCTGCGACACCAAACCCTCAGAAAAACATCTGCAGTGCATCTGGATGTGAGGATTTATTTTCCTTGTGTTTGTTAGAGTGTGGAGGAAATCTCCAAGGCTGTGGAGATCGTGGTGGAGACGGAGGCGGAGGCCGGAGCCAGCGGCTACAGCGTGACGGGTGGAGGACAGCACGGGATCTTTGTCAAAGACGTCCTCAGAGACTCTCCGGCTGCTAAACACCTGAGTCTGCAGCAAGGTACCGCACTCCCCGGACCGGATTATGAGGCACGCTGTCTATGAATCCATGTTCAATCTGCGATCCGGACCGTAAGGCGCCTTTGTAACCCTTCTGTGTTTGTCTCGTGTCCAGTAGGTCGATTGGTGACAGACACATTCAGGTTTACTGTGTTTATTCTAAGAAAAGAGGAAATAAAGTTGGCGGCTAACTTCAGTCCAGCAGCTTCGGTTACAGACGGCAACAGAAAAATATCGTGTGGTGGCATTTAACATAAATTCATATCATCAACCCACCTAACTAATCCCATCTTTAGCATAAATAACAATGACTACGTGTTTTAGTGCAGGAAATAAAGTCACACATGCGACATTCAAAGATTATCACACAGTTCATAACTGAAACATTGTATCAAAAACGAAAACTCACTAGCTAAAACTAATTGTCTTTTTTGTTTTTTTAAGCAGAAAACATAAATCTGCCATGACATATTAGGGCCATTGTAGAAAAAATTTTTTAACGTTTTGAGAGTAATCTCAGAAATTTGCTAGAGATATCAAATTTTACACAAAAATTTGAAATTTCTGAATTTCAAATGTTGAAAATTGTCTTTTAAAAAAAAATTCAGGAAATTTTGATTTTGACATTTTTGAGCTCCTACATCTGACTAAAAAGTTACTTGTAAGCAGTTCTGTCTAATTTCAAGTGTGCTAGGAGATTTGCACTAGAAACAACATTAAAATATTTTGTGTTTTTACAGCGTAGTAGAGCAATTTGTTTGTAGTTGCTCTCGCTGATTTTGAGGCAGTTTTTCAGTATCTAGATGTGCAAACCTGGTAGAAACTGCAGCGAAATTTGTTTCCGGTGAGCATCGAGTCATGTTGGTTAAATAGAAATCCTGTTTTTAATGTTAAAACGCATGGAAAAGTGCATCTTAACTGAACATAATTTTAAATTTATGACAAATATGCACCAAAACTGGTGCATATTTGCTGATTCTCAGGGAACGCTTTGCGACCGCTCATTCGTGTGATTAGCTTGTAAAATGTTGAGAGCAATCTCAGAAATTTGCTAGAAATGTCAGAAATTTTCGACAAAAAAATTTAAAATTTCTGAATTTCAAACGTCAAAAATTTCCGTTTGAAAACTTTCAAGATTTCTAGAAAATTCCTGATATTAGTCACAAGATTTCTGAGTTTTTGTTGGAAATTTACTCCTTTTCTCTATCAACAAAGACCCGAATACATCGTTGTAAAAATCCCTCTCAGGTTTTGTATGTACTATAAATATTGGGCTACTTTAGTTGCTTGATTTTAGGTTGTTTTTTTATTTTGCCCACATTGCAAAAAGTTTGAACACCCCTGAACTTTAACCTACAACATCGATTAGCTTGTCAAATTAAATTTGGGTTCAGATTTACAGGCTGCAAGTGAGATATCAAGTCAATTATCTTCAGAAACTGACTCCTTGTATCTATTTTCCTCATGCCTGTGTCAAAATAAAGGTTAGTTTTATAACATTTTGCAATGGTAGGCAGGTATCTACAGCACAAACATGATCAGCTTTGCAGTTATCCACTCTGATATTGGTATTTTCTGATGTACTGATTGATTTATAATCTGAAGGTGATCAGCTGCTCAGTGCGAAGGTCTACTTTGACAACGTGCGCTATGAGGACGCGTTGCAGATCCTTCAGTGCGCAGAGCCATATAAGGTCAGCTTCCAGGTCAAGAGGACCGTTCCTAAAGCTGACGTCAGCGTTCGGCCAAGAGTTCCCAGCCTGGAGGTCAAAGGTCCCAAGGCCAAGACGGCTAAAATGGTAACCAGACATTTTCTTAAACTGACTTGCATTTTAAAGGAGGAACTGGTTGACCTAACAGTTCTGCTTTCAAACTGAATGTGGAGAGAAACAACTAAACGTTCTCCCTCTACTGCTACTAACTTTCACTTGAACCGCTCCAGTCGTTTCGGATTCTCCTCCATGTTTACGTCTCCTCGCTTTCTGATTGGCTAGACGTCACATTCAACAGGCTGCGTTCTCGTTTGTCCTCAGGAATAACTCCACTGCGACTGCAATATCGTCCCAAAACAATCCAACAAAAATGTCCTTTAAGTTACAAAGAGGTTCAGCAAAAAAGCTGTTCGAAACTTGTTCAAAATGCGTTTATCCACTGAAATACCACATTCAGAAAATGTGCTTTTCTGTTCCAGAGTGTGAAAGGCATGAAACCGTTTAAGATCCAGAAGAAAAGAGGGGGTCGTTTTGGTCTGAAGAGGCTGAAAGAGAAGCGCAAGGAGGAGCTGGTGATCGAGGGAACGCCCCCGCCAGCTGAAGTTGACGTGGAGTTTTCACTTCCTAAGTTAAACCAGAGGAAGACTGACGTAGACGTCAGAGGAACAGGAAGCGTTGGAAAGGCAAAAAGGAGGATCAGGTTAGTTTAGCTCCGACAAATACTGTTCTGGTTGGATGTTAAATTCATATCCGGGTTTCTGCTTACAGTTCGGACTGTGGGTGTGTTTTCAGGTTCCCCCATATGAAAGCGAAGGGACGCAGTGGTGCGGGAGGAAAACTGGATCTTGAGGGACATGAGAGCATCCCTTCATCTGAAATACCTGGAGCTAAAGTGAAAGCCAAAGGAAAGGGACACAAGTTTGGGATCATATTTCCCAAGGCGAAACACGCAAAGTCGGGTTCTTCCACGGGAAGCGTGGAGCTCAGGCCTCCAGAGATAAGCGTGCAGCCGCCATCGGTGGAGGTTGGTTTGTCGGGTAAAAAAGACAAAAACGTGGAGAAGAGAGGCTCAAAGTTTTGCCCCCCAGATGTGGAGTTTGCCCTCCCCTCGGGAAAGGCCGAGGCATCTCTGCCCAGCGTCAAGGAAAGCGCAGAGATCAAGGCTCCTAAAGTAGACGTCAAAGGAGAAGCTGATGTCGGCAAGGAAGACGCAAAACTCAGAATACCAAAGTTGAAACTACCCAAAATCAGACTCTCACGCCACTCGGATGAGATTGACGGTGAAATCAAGGTGAAAGCAGAGGGAATGAAAGTACCTCACGCTGACATCAAAACTCCAACAGCTGAAATTAGAGGTGATGGAGAATTTAGTGTTCCTAAAGTGGAAGTCACCAAACCAAAATTTAAAGGAGACGGATCAGGAAAAGCTGCCTCAGTTCAAATGCCCTCAGTTGATATTTCTTTGCCAAAGGTAAAGGGAAAGTCTGACACAAGTTATTCAGTCCAAGGGCTTGAAGGAGCAGGGAAGTCAGAGATCAACATGCCTGCTATCAATATCTCTGTACCCGATGCTGATCTGGAGTTTGATTCAGGTCAGAGAATTTCCGATGAAGTGGAGGGAACTGTGAGAGGGCCCAAAATCTCTCTGCCAAAGGTTGACATCTCCTTACCAAAGATGGAAGCTCCTGGTGTCTATATTAAAGGGCCAGGAGGAGGAGGAAAGTTCCACCCACCTTCTGTTGACGTCTCTTTTCCAAAGATGAAATCAGACGGCGCTGATGTGGACATGGACTATTATGTTGGTGGTGACGGAAAGTTTAAACTGCCTGATTTTGACGTAACTCTTCCTAAAATGAATTCACCAGACGTAGAAGGAGACATGGAAGTGGGATTCAAATTGCCCAAAGTAGATTTAACTCTTCCAAAAAGCAATGCAGGAGCAGCTGACAGTGAAGGAAAGGGAAAATTTCAGCTGCCGTCTGTTGATGTCTCGCTGCCTAAACTGAAGGCAGGCGAGATGGAAGTCGGCACTGAAGGCCAAAAAGTGAAAGGTGGCAAATTTGAAATGCCTGGTATTTCATTGCCTAAAGGAAAAATAAAGGGAGACATTGAGGGGGACAAATTCAAAATGCCTTCGATAGATGTGTCTCTGCCAAAACTAAAACCAGAAGGTCACGTAAAAACCCATAAGCTCGAGGTTGAAGGTGAAATTCATGTGCCTTCTGTAAATATGTCTGTGCCAAAAGGAAAGGCAGAGGGTGATGTTGAAATTGGAAGTCCAGATGCAAAAGGAGGAAAGTTCAAAATGCCTTCTGTCAACATCAAACTCCCAAAAATGGCAACAGCTGGGGCTGAGGTTGACATTAAAACTGCGCCGCCATCAGCAGATCTTTCTATACCTAAACCAAAGGGTGAACTTGACATTGAAGGAAAAGTCGAGGGAGGCAAATTCAGCATGCCTTCTGTAAACATTTCTCTCCCTAAGATGAAACTTCCTGAAGGAGATGTGAAACTAGAAGCTCCCGAACTTCCAAAGATCGACCTCTCGCTTCCGACATCAAGGGAACAAGGCAGTGTGGATCTGGAAGGAAAAGGTGGCGCCAAATTTAAGATGCCAACGTTTGACATCTCATTGCCTAAGGGGAAAACTGAAGACAGAGAACTAGATGTTAAAGAACCTGCAGTCAAAGGAGGAGCAAAATTCAACATGCCATCTCTTGACATTTCTCTCCCTACAATAAAACCACCTGAGGGGGGAACTGACATCGACATTGAAGGTCCTGAATTTAACATCACATCACCTACAGCTAATGTAAATTTAAAAGGAACTGGGATCAAAGAAGGGAAAATGAATTTGCCTACAAAAGATATTTCTCTTCCAAAAGAAAAAGTAGAGGGGAAGATAACTGTTGAAGGAAAAGGAGGGAAGTTAAAGATGCCTTCGCTTGATGTGTCCCTTCCTAAAGTGAAGATGCCTGAGGAAAACATTGAAATCGGAGGACAGTCTGTTGACATCTCACTTCCAAAAGGAAAATTAGATGTGGACTCAGGAACTAAAACTAAAGGAGGGCATTTTCATTTACCCTCAGCTGACGTTTCCCTACCTAAAATAAAATCAAAACGAGGTGAAATCAACATTGAAGGGCCAGAAATTATAAGTGGAGAAGTAAAAGCACCAACTATCGACATCTCCCCACCACAAGGAACCCTAGAAGCTGACGTTGATTTTGATGATGAAGGTAAAATGGCTGAATTCAATGTGCCGTCTGTAGACATTGACTTACCCACTGTTAAAATTCCAGGAGGAGAAGTAAACTTTCAAGGTCCAAAAGTCAAGAGTGACCAATTTGAAATGCCCAGAATTGATCTCTCATTGCCTAGAGGGAAAAAACATGGAAACATTGATATTGACATCCATTCTGGAGTAGATGGAAACTTTGAAATACTTTCTGGTAATACTAAACTTTCTAAAGGAAAAGGTAAATTTGGCATAAATATTAAAGGACCGGAGGGAAAAGCAGGAAAACTCAAAATGCCCAAATTTAAAGTTTCAGCTCCAAAATCGGATGTACCAGAAGGTGACGTCAAAGTGCAAGGACCAGACATTAAAGGAAAGATTGAAATGCCAGCTGTTGATATTTCACCTCCTGAAGGAACAATAAAAGGAGATCTTGACATTGACGGTCATGGAGCAAAAGGAGCCAAATTTCACATGCCTTCGTTAAACATTAACCTTCCAAAGATAAAATCTAGGGAAGTTGGTATTGACGTTAAAGGGTTTAAAGGTGAAGGAAAAACATTTGACGTGCCATCAATGGATATTTCAGCACCTAAAATAAAATCCCCAGAGGTAGACGTCAGCCTCCAGGGTCCAGATGTTGACATTTCACTTACAAAACCAAAAGCTGATTTTGAGGTTGACGTTAAAGATCCTGAAATAAAAGGAGGAAAGACAAAAATGCCAACATTTGACATTTCAATGCCAAAGGTAAACTTTCCTGAAGGTGAAGTCAAAGTAAAGGGTCCTGACTTCAAGGGCAAGAAGATTGAGTTGCCAGACATTGATGTTTCGCTGCCAAAAGGAAAATCAGATGTAGAAATTGATGGGCATGGCTGGAAAGGCGGAAAGTTTCACATACCCTCAGTTGATTTTTCTCTACCAAAGATAAAAGCTAAAGGACCAGAGCTCAACATAGAAGGGCCTGAACTTAAACAAGGAGACATCAACATGCCTGACATTGACATTTCTCTTCCAAAAGGAAAAGCTGATATCGACCTCAATATTGAAAGTACTGAAGTAAAAGGAGGAAAATTCAAAATACCCAAATCTGATATTTCCCTCCCAAAGACGAACCTTCCAGAGGGCCATGTTGACATTTCTCTACCAAAAGTAAAAGGAGAAGTTGACATTGATGGTCACATGGACAAAGAGGCCAAGTTTCAGCTGCCTTCTCTTGATGTTTCTCTCCCTAAAATAAAAGCAAAAGGAGCTGACACTAATATCGAAGGTCCAGAACTAAAAGGCGACATCACACTCCCAAAAAGCAAAGTGGAGGGTGATCTAAGCCTCAAAGGCCCTGATGTAAAAGGAGAATTTAACTTGCCAACTGTGGACATCTCATTTCCCAAAGGAAAAACTGATGGAGACTTTGATGTTGAAAGTTCAGAGATAAAAGGTGGAAAGTTTAAAATGCCAAAATTTGATGTCTCCTTGCCCAAAGTAAGTCTTCCAGAGGGTGATATCAGAATAAAAGACCCAAATATAAAGGGAGAGAAGCTTGAGATGCCAGACCTCGATATATCAATCCCAAAAGGAAAAGCAAAAGGGGAAATTGAAGCTGGAGGACATACCAGTAAAGGAAGCAAGTTCCAAATGCCATCAGTTGACATTTCTCTTCCTAAAATAAAAGGTAAAGGACCAGAGCTGAGTGGTGAAGTTCAAGGTGGAAAGGTAAATTTGCCTTCAGTAGATGTTTCTGCACTTAAACTGAAGTCTCCTGAATTAAATGTTGGTCTTCAGGGTCCGGATGTGAATGTTGACGTTTCACCATTACCATTTAAAGTGGAGGGTGATGTTAACACTGAAGGAATGGACATAAAAGGAGGAAAGTTCAAGATGCCAAAATTTGACGTTTCTTTACCAAAGATTACACTCCCAAAGGTTGATTCCAACATTGAAGGTCCAGAGATTAAAGGAAAAACAAAGATTAAAGGTGATATTTCACTTCCAAAAGCTAAGGGTCCTGAAATTGAAAGTGGGAAGATAAATGTACCATCTCTTGATATTTCACTTCCCAAAACACAATCTCCTGCTATAGATGCTAGTCTCAAGGCTCCTGATGTAAAGGGAGGAAAAATCAAAATACCTGCTGTTAATGTCTCCCTCCCTAAAGGAAAGGTTGATGGTGACTTTGATGTTGAGGGCCCTGAGATGAAGGGTGGGAAGTTAAAATTACCAAAATTTGATATCTCCTTACCAAAGGTTACTCTCCCAAAGACTGATGTCAGTGTTGAAGGGCCAGACATGAAAGGAGAAATGGAAGTACCATCTGCTGATATTTCACTGCCCAAACCAAAGACAGATGTAGAAGTTGATGTAGGCAGTGGTAAAAGCAAGTTTCACTTGCCCTCGGTTGATATCTCTTTTCCTACAATCAAAGGAAAGGAAGCCAATGTTGATATTCAAGGACCTAAAATCAAGGGTGATGTGTCACTCCCTAAAATCAAGTCTTCAGACATAGATATTACCATCAAAGGCCCTGACATTGAAGGAGGAAAGGTTCACCTACCAAATGTGGATGTTTCACTTCCCAAAGGTAAAATAGAAGGCAATGTCAAGGCAGAAGGAACTGAAGTGAAAGGAGGAAAATTTAAGATGCCAAAATTTGATGTTTCTCTCCCAAAGATTACCGTCCCAAAGGCTGACATCAATGTTGAAGGACCAGATATGAAAGGGAAAATTGAGAAGCCGACCACTGATATTTCGCTACCTAAAGCAGATGTAGATATAGATGTTGAAAGTGGTAAAGGGGGCAAATTTCATATTCCCACAGTGGATTTCTCTCTTCCAAGGGTCAAAGCAAAGGGAGCTGACATTGAGATTGAAAAACACGATATTAAGGGTGATTTGTCTCTACCTAAAGTAAAGTGTCCAGAGGTAGATATCAGTCTTAGAGGCCCAGAGGTTGAAGTAGGAAAGGTAGTTCAACCAACCCCAGACATCTCATACCCCAAACTTGAAGGTGACATAGCAGTTGAGGGCCCTGAGGTGAAAGGGAGTAAATTTAAAATGCCAAAAATTGACATGTCTTTACCAAAGGTTAATCTCCCTGAGGGTGATTTGAAGATAAAAGGCCCAGAGTTCAAAACAGGAAAAATTGAGTTGCCAGACATTGATTTGTCACTTCCCAAAGGAAAAGTAAAAGGAGACATTGCAACTGAAGGACATGCTGGGAAGGGAGGCAAATTTCACATGCCAAACATTGACATCTCTCTTCCTAAAATGAAAACCAAAGGAACTGAGATAAATGTTGAAGGTCCAGAATTTAAGGGTGGAAAATTCAACATACCTGGAACTAACATTTCACTTCCAAAAGAAAATATTGATCCTGACCTCAGCGTTGGAGGTCCAGAATTAAAAGGGGGAAAAGTAAACCTGCCCAAAGTTGACATTTCACTTCCAAAATTTAGTCTACCAGAGGGTGCTGTCAAAGTCAAAGGACCTGATGTTAAAGGAAAACTTGAAATCCCAGCCGCTGATATCTCAACTTCTACAGGGAAAGTTGAGGGGAATATAGATACTCAGGGACAAAGTGATAAAAAAGGCAAGTTTCAACTGCCCTCAATAGATATCTCTCTTCCTAAGATAAAAACAAAAGGAGTTGATATGGATATTGAAGTACCCAAACCCAAAGGTGAAATATCACGTCAAGGTGGACAATTTGAGGGTGATTTAAATGTTGAAGTACCTAAAGTTAAAGGTAGTAAACTTAAAATGCCGACATTTGATGTCTCGTTGCCCAAAGTCAGTCTTCCGGAAGGTGAGCTGAAAATGAAAGTACCTGAAATGAAGGGAGGTAATATTGACATGCCAGATGTTGACATATCACTCCCAGGGGGTAAGGCAGGAGGAGAAGTTGAAACTGGAATGCTTTCCAACAAAGAAGCCAAGTTTCACATGCCTTTAATTGACATTACTCTTCCTAAAATAAAAGCTAAGGGACCTCATGTAAATGTAGACGATCCTGAAATTGAAGGAGGAAAAATCAAAATGCCTGATGTTGACGTCTCCCTCCCTAAAGGAAAGACTGATATTGACCTTGATGTTGAGCCCCCTGAGATGAAGGGTGGGAAGTTTAAATTACCAAAATTTGATATCTCCTTACCAAAGGTTACTCTCCCTAAGGCTGATGCCAGTGTAGGAGGGCCAGACATAAAAGGAGAAATTGAAGTACCAGCTGGTGACATTTCACTTCCAAAAGCAAAGACAGATGTAGAAGTTAATGTCAACACAGGTACAAGCAGCAAGTTTCACATTCCCTCGGTTGATCTGTCACTTCCTAAAATCAAAGGAAAGGGAGATGTTGATATTCAAGGGCCTAAAATCAAGGGTGATTTATTGTTTCCTAAAATCAAATCTCCAGAAGTAGATGTCAACCTCAAAAGTCCAGAGATTGAAGGAGGGAAAATTAACTTACCAGCTGTCGATATTTCGCTCCCCAAAGGAAAAGTCGAAGGCGACTATGAGTTTGAGGGTGTTGAGGGTAAGAGGGGTAAGTTTAAAATGCCAAAAATTGATGTGTCTTTACCGAAGGTGAGCCTTCCTGAAACGAATGTTAAAATTAAAGGCCCGGATATCAAGGCAGGGAACATTGAGATGCCAGACATTGATTTATCTCTTCCAAAACCAAAGGTTGAAGGAGAAATTGACACTGATGGATATGCTAAGAAAGGAGGCAAGTTTCATATGCCTTCTATGCATCTTCCTGACATGAAAGCAAAGAAACCGCAAGCCAACATAAAAGGTCCTGAAATCAATGTTGATATCAAGGGTCCAGATGTAAAAGGAGGAGCTGGTGGAAAGTTCCACATGCCAACTCTTGACATAAATATGCCCAAATTTGATCTGGACCTAAGCCTTCCATCTGGGTCAAAGGATAAAGGCCTTAAAGTCGACATCAGTGGACCTGATGTATCTGGAGATTTGGAGATGTCGGGTCTGAAAGGTGATCTCAAGCCATCCCAACTGAAGGTTAAGACTGAAGATGTAGAAGGTCCAGGTGCATCACTGAAACTTCCCTCAGTCAAGCTACCAACAGTTGACATCTCAGCCCCAAAAGTGGATCTAGACTTTGGCCTTAACAAACCCAAAGGTGATGATGTTGAAGTTGAACTTTTGAAAGCAGAGGGAGGAAGACCTTCTTCAGGCGGTAGCTTTGATTTGCCTGATGTCTCCCTGAAAGTGCCTAGTTTCACTTTCCCCCGGTTTGGTGTAAAGTCAAAGAGTGGTGATTTGGAGGCATCCGGACTCAAGGGAGATATTTCCCTCCATCTGCCAAATGTCGAAGGAGAGACGAGGGCACCTTCAGTGGAATTTGATGGGGATGGAAAAGTCAAAATGAAGAAAGCAAAAATAAAAATGCCTTCATTTGGAATATCTAAAAAAGATACAGATGTATCAGTGCCTTGTCCTGATGTTGATGTTAACCTGAAAAAAGGAAAAGTTGACCTTCCTCACCTGGATTTCAGGACTGAGAGCCCAGACAAGGCAAAACATAAAGTAAAGTTTCCAAAGTTCAAAATGTCATCTCCAAAGGTTCAACTTCCAGAAGCAGAGGTTGATGCTAAAGGGGAAGCTGAAGTGGATAGAAAGAGTGGCTTTCACGCACCTGATGTCACTCTCAAGTTACCAAAGTTCTCAATCCCAGGATTTGGCTCCAAGGAAAAAGATTTATGTAAACCAAGTGCTGAACTTCAAGCCCAGGGCAAAGTCAAGATGCCTTCCGTTGAGCTGTCACTCCCAGAGGCTAAAACACCCGAGATGGAAGTTCTTCTACCTAAAACAGAAGTTGATGTTTCAGAAGCAGATATTAAAAGTTACGAAGGAAACCTTAAAATTCCCAAAATACCTAAGATTGATGTTTCTGTTCCCAAAGTAGACCTTGATGTGTCTCTCCCAAAAGGTAAATCCCAAGAGATTGAAGGACCAGATATAGAACTTAAAGGAGGTGACGGAAAATTAAAAATGCCTCAAATAACAATGCCAACATTAGATGTCAATCTTCCTAAAGGAAAACCTAAAGATATCAATATACCTAAAACTGAAATAGAGAGTGATGGAGGGAAGTTTAAAATGCCTTATGTCAAAATGCCCACTGTTGATATAACTGTGCCAAAAGCAAAATTGGAAGCCCCTGAAATTGAAATGGAGGGGACTACAGAGCAAAATTTTAAAATGCCCAGGGTTGACATCTCTCTTCCAAAGGGCAAATTACAAGGGAATGAGGCGCCTGAAATGGACGGAGAAAGAGGAAAAATCAAAATGCCTCACATAAAGATGCCACATGTTGATATCTCTCTCCCCAAGGGAAAAATTGAAGGTCCAAGTGTGGAAATCAAAGGAGAAGGGGGAAAATTCAAGATGCCACAAATCGGTATGCCGTCTGTTGATGTTTCACTCTCTAAAGGAAAGGTTGAAGGTCCAAATGTTCAGATAGAGGCCACTTCTGAAGACAAAGTCAAATTCCCTCAACATAAAATGCCAAATGTTGAGGTTTCTCTGCCCAAGGGACATATTGAAGGTCCCGATGTAGAGCTCAAAGGAGAAAAGAGAACTTTTAAGATGCCCCAGATTGGTATGCCATCTGTTGAAATAGCCCTTCCCAAAGGAAAGTTTGAAGGTTTAGATATTGAAGGCGATGAAGGAGCAAAATTCAAAACGCCGTATGTAAAATTGCCTTCAGTTGACACATCCGTATCTAAAGGAAAAACTGCTGACACCGATGCTGGAATTACAGGAAATTTGGGAGGAAAATTCAAAGTGCCTCATGTAAAAATGCCAAATGTGGATTTCTCAGTCAACAAAGGAAAAGATGGTCCAGATGTGGAGATTGAGGGTGAAGGTGGAAAGCTTAAGATGCCACACTTTAGTATGCCTACAGTTGACATATCATTACCCAAAGGAAGAATTGAGAGTCCTGATATTGAGATAGGAGGTACAGAGGGCAAAATAAAAATGCCTCACCTGAAAATGCCAAATGTTGACATCGCTTTACCCAAAGGTAATGCTGGCAAATTTGAAGGAACAGAGTTAAAAGTAGAGGGAAGCCTACCAGAAGTACCCTCTGGAGACATTTCTTTGCCAAAAGATAAAACTGCAGGCTCCAGCACTGGCATTAAGAGTGAAGGAGGAAAATTCAAGTTGCCAAAAGTTGATATATCTCTTCCCAAAGTAAAACCTTCTATGGAAGCTCCAGAGATGGACATAAAGAAAGAAGGACAAGTCAAGATGCCAAAAACAAGTACTGACAAACTTAGTGGAAAAACTGAGGTAGAGGGTGGAACTATCAAACTACCACATATAAAGATGCCTCAAGTTGATATTTCCCTTCCTAAAGGTAAAGGTAGTGGAGCTACTATGGAGATGGAAGTTACAGGTCCAGATGCCAAACTTACGAAGGGAAAAATATCAATGCCAAAGGATAAAATACCCAAACCTGAGTCTGGGTTACAAGTGGTAACACCAAATCTGAAGGCTGATTTAAATATTGAGGGAGAGAGCAAAGGTATAAAGCTGAAAATGCCGACAATAGATATTGAAGGTCCAAAAGAAGATGTAGAACTGGACATAGGAATTCAAAAAGGGGATGTTAAGATGGACAAGAAAAAAATTGTATTACCAGACCTGGATCTAAACATATCAGGAGCCGACAGCAAAGTTAAGAAGGGAAAGAAGGGGAAAAAATTCAAGATTGGAGTGCCAAAAATGAAAGGTGTTGAAGATGTAACCGCAGAAGTAAAACACAGTGGGGATGTTGATGTCAAAAACGATGGCCATGCAGCTGATAAATGTCAAGTTAACATCACAGCACCAGAGGTGACGTTCGCAAGCGGTAGTCTCAAAACAGGCTCAGGTACCAAAGGAAGCCCGTCATCTTCCAGTAAAGAAGTCAAAGTACCTAGAATACCTGATATAGAGTTTGATATTGGTACATCACAAGATGAAGATGATGACAAAACAGAAATGGAGAAGAAAGTCAAGATCCCTAAATTTGGGGTCCCATTACCCTCCATCTCTTCTCCTGAAGGAAGGATGGATATCCACGGACCAGAAATTCGGTATGAGGGTTCTAAAATGCCCAAAGTAAAGAAAGCTGTTTTTGTTTTGGTGAATCCAAATGAAACGGAGCAGGCATCTGCAAGCATTACCCCCCCAAACAAGAAGACAGCAGCTGAAACTGAGACAGAAGATGTCAAAGTGAAGATACCCAAAATAAAAAAGAAGTCAAGCTTTGGGAAGTCTAAAGATAAATCGGAAAGAGAAGCAGAGGAAGAGGAAAAGTCAAAGGGAGCAAAGATTAAAATGCCCAAAGTTTCATTTTCGTCAGGCAAATCAGGGTCTGCTGATGTCACTTCAAAGGGAGACAGTTCAAGTCTCAATGGAGAAAAAGCTGAAACTCATCACAAGGATGACAAAGGGACATTCGGGGGCAAAATCAAACTTCCAAAGGTGGAGTTTACTAGTCCGTACAGCAAGATGGCATCAGGGGATAAAATGGGAAAGGACTCTTCATCAGAAGTAAAGTGTGACCTCCAAGGGGCTGAAACTCCAGACAAAATGGCCTTAAAGGAAGTGGTGTCATCTCATGCCCGAACAGAGATGTTGGACAGGGACAGTTCAGAGTCTCCCCTGGGTCTTGGTGCAGAGTTCACATCAAGGAAGGTTCAGATGTGGAGCGAGGTGGAGAGCAGAAGCAAAGAGGGAGAGGAAAAGGAATCTACCTCCTGGTTCAAGGTCCCCAAGTTCACACTGAAGCCCCATGCCACAGGTAGGAACAGGCCCACCAGCAATGATCATTTGTAGTATCTACAGGATGTTCCTCAACCATTAACATCTCTCTTCCTGATTTGTTTTCTCTTACTGAAGACAAAGTTTCCTTTCAGTCCTGATTTCTTCACTTATCCTCCACACTCTTCCTTGTTTCCTCTCGCATCTGTCCCTGTTTCCTGACCCCAGGCTTCCTCCAGATAACCCCAGAGGGTTCCCCTCAGGCCCAGCGCAGGGGCGAGCTGGGAGGGGAGGTGGACGTCTCCGGATCCTTCTGTCTCCACACCTCGGGACTCGACTTCGCCAGCCAGCAAATGTCCGAAGAGCACCAAGTCTCTTCCACAGAGGAGGGAACCGTCACAACGGTCACCAAGACGACGAGAATCACCAGACACCTGGTTACCACTGAGACTCGGACCGGCGAGTCTTCGGTAACTACTCACCAAGTGTCAGACTTTTAACTACTGAGAATGCTGTACTGATATCTTAAATAACTTTTGGTTTTCTTTGTTTTTGTGTTTTTTTAGACTGATGAGGTTGGAGTGTTATTTTAATGTGGGAAAAATTAAAGTTTATCTTATATTTTATCAGGTTAGGCATGATTGTGATGAAATACAAGGTCTTTTTATCAACCAGCATTACTATCAGTATTACAACTAAAGAGTAATATATACTAGTTTTGTTTTTTTTCATTTGACTATTTTTGTTGTTCATTTAGTTTTGTTAGGTTTGTCCTAATTATTTATCCAGTTTTGTTCAGTTTTGATAAACACACTAAATATCAACACACATCAATTATTTATTTTTGTTTATTCAAAGTGCGAATAACTTTACGCTCACCAGCAGAGTCGATGTAGTTCCCACAAGTCTGAACCGGAAGTGGGCCGCGCCACTGAACCGCCATCTTGGTAGGCAAGTCCAGCGCAAAGCATGGACGAACCGTGGCTTCGAGACCAACAAAAAGAAAGCAGAGTACTCGAGTAATTGTTTTAATGTTCTTATATTTTTATAAGTTAGAAAGGAACGAGGTGAGAGCTAGTTCTAAGCTTATGCCTTGTTTATTGTTGTCATAGCAACCTTCATGACATTTAGATACGTTACCTACCAAGATGGCTGTCAGCTACAAAGTTCCCAGAAATGCAACGTCACATGAGAACTATACACTGTACCGGATTTTTTTTTTTTTCTCCAAGAACCTTAAAGTAATTTCAGACATACTGGATAAATTTATGTAAATATCTCTATATTATAGCGGTTTTTTTTGTTGTATTTTTTAATCGTCCCTTCAAAGCAAAATGTAATTATTTTCATATTCACCAGTTGGATTTGTTTTTTTCTTTTGTTTTTAATATAAAGATCTCTTTTGTTGGTGTTGCAGTAAAAGTGTGAGGTTATAAAGATGATAGGCTATTATTTTCTACGCAAGATTTATACTGAAGGCATTTAGTTGGTGCTACGTCCCAGAGTTTACCGCTGTGTGTACGCAGGATGCTCTGGACTCTACTGCTCTGTGACCTCTGACCTTATAGTGGCAGATTTCTCTCAAACATTTTGGCCAACTTGCTGCTAGATTGTTTATATTTATATTTTCACTTTGCATCACCTGGAAATTATTCAACAGTCTGATGAAGGAGATTTTATTGTTGCAAAAAGATAAAAATGAGACGATGGAAATTTAAGGGATTTAACTCAAAGACTTCAACACAAAAAAAAACTGTAAATCTTAAATTATTATATATTTTTTTTGGCTGCTACAATGAAACTAATTAAGGAGTGGCAAGCTTTAATTTGCTCAGAAGCCAAAGTGTAGCATAATGTGTTTTGTGTGGTTAGTGCTAGATAATAATATAAGACGTGCCTTTAACTGTTACCTTTATAAAACTGTCTGCCAGTAAATCAATATATTCGCCATTTTCATTTCTAAAATGAGGAACTACTGCTTAACATCAGAGAAAGGGATATTCAAAATGTCAGCTGCAAAATATTTAAAGCATCTGAGAGCAAATTTGTGCTTTTCATTTGATTGTTTAGTTTTCCTTTGGTAACTGAGAGGAAGCAACGTCTAGCAGGTGAAAAAAGTTTTTTTTAAAAAAGCAAAGTAAAGTCGAGATAACATTGCGTGGGCTCTACTGTGTGTGTACAGATGTTTTTACCTTTCTGGATGAATTAGGTGATCGCATTTTCTTTTGGATTTTAAGATTTTCAGAACCAAGTGTTGTGCCAGAGCTGCATTGGAAAGACAACAATAAAATATTATTCACTCTTTTTGTTCTTCTTTTATTGCCATCTTCTTGGTGAACAATGACTGTCGGGGGTAGAAACGCTAACGTTTTAGGGAAAGAAACATTGAAGTTTCCATTAAAACAGATTTTATTCCATCTGAAAATTCAGAAATGCCACAACTCTTACGTTTAGTCAAAAACCAATTTAGATATCTGGAATGTAATTAATGAAGCTGATCTTATGTTAAAAGTGCTTGCCATAAAGGTGGCACGTATTGGCGTCCAGGCTACTCCGCATGGATGCGGTAATTCATGCAAAAGGAGCCCCAACCAAGCACTGAAGGCATAGAAATGACAGTTTATGTTTAACATGTATATCTGTAATATATAGCGTTGATATTATGCTATATTCTAATTTTCTCAGACAGAATTTTGGGGGCTTTACTATTTACAAACCATGTTAACCAAAATTAAAAGAAATAACACTCCCAGTATTTCACTCTATGATATTTTATGTTGTATTTTCTGAAATTAGTGCCTTCCACCTGATGTCTTTAGCTGTACCGGAATGAATGAAGAGTC
This sequence comes from Girardinus metallicus, assembly GCA_903067095.1. Lineage (NCBI taxonomy): Eukaryota > Metazoa > Chordata > Actinopteri > Cyprinodontiformes > Poeciliidae > Girardinus > Girardinus metallicus. The sequence goes on along the minus strand of CAEGAE010036390.1, from coordinate 18,700 downwards.
AGATAAAAATCTGTGCAGCCCATCATGGAAAACTACACACGGATGCATGACGTCTTCCGGCGGTGTGTGTGTTTTGCAGCTCGTCTTCAGCGATGACGCAGTGAAAACGTATCTCCGCAATGTGTGTGTCTGAGGAGGATAAAAACTGATCTATGAGGCGCAAACAGTGCCACAGTCAGGAGGGAAATGAAAAGATTTGTCTCTGCAGTGTCACCAGCTGCACTTCCATATGGAAAACTCAAGATTGTTCTTTATTTTACCTGCTTTTGATTTAAAATGAACACTTTGTGATCAAAAATTTGGGGAAAGTTAGAATATAATCTATTTTAATTATGATTTTTAGATCATTTTATATACATGTGTATTGTACTTTCTGACCTATGTTTAGTTTATAATTGTTGGTAATGGCAAATTTACATTTAAAATTATTTTCTTTCAGCGATGAAGTTTGATTGGAAATATCACTGGCATCTCCAGAAACATAACATATTACACATGGGGTATGAGTTAAATTTGTGAAAAGTCTTTTTTTATTTTCCCACTCAAAAATGTCCACATTTTTTTCTCAATCTGAGATTAATCTCAAGATTTCTGAGGGGTTTTTTTTTCTTGAAATTTCTAAGACTAGTCAAATTTTCTGAGCTATTTTTTTTCTATTATAACTTCAAATTCTTAAATTTTCAAGTTTTTTTATTTATTTTTTTAAAGAAATTTTCTGAGATTAATTTCAAAAGTAGAGATTTTCTTAATTTTTTTACATTTAAAACTTAGACATTTCTAAGGTTTTTTTTTTAAACTTGAGTTTGAAAAGTTTCAAGGTTTTTGACTTATGAAACTCAGAAATTTCCAATTTTTTTTTTAAATTGCGACCTTTGGAAAGTTTTCAAGTTCTTAAGCTTTAAGTTTTTTATAGAAATTTTCTTAGATTAATGTCAAGTTCTAGAAAATTATTATAATTTTATTTTATTTATTTATTTATTTATTTTTTTCACAAAAAATCTGAGATTACTCTCCATATTTTTTGGCGGACTGATTTCCTCTGTTTTTATTGTCCCTGTAACCCGCCGTTGTATATTCCAGCTGCTCGCGCCCATTTGCAGTAAAACATAAAAAGTCTCCACTTCCGCGTGGCATTAACAACCCGCCATACACTTCCGCTGGCCTCACCTCTCCCTGCCTCTGCGTGGCTCGCATCTCTCCTCCCATCGGTGAGTGGGCTGCAGGTCCAACGCGCTCTCCGTCATCCGGCTGGCTGAGCGCACCGGAGGCGACTGGCGGACTGACTGCGGAAAGATGCGTCGATGCGCCCCGCAGAGCCGCGGCGGATGAGGCGCTGCGCAGCGGCCGCAGGAGCCGGAGGAACGGGTCCTTGGTGTGTGGTTACCCCGCTCTCTGGCGGATCGGACCGGACGCTGATTTTACTGATTCCGTGGCGTCAGTGGCGCAGGCCGACTGGAAATGATGCGATCCCAGTTCAGGATGCTCCACCAGCTTCCTCTGTAAACAATGAAGATGTGGAAGGACGTTGAATAAATGATAATGAACTAAAATCCCGAACATCTGATCAGGTAAGAAACTAAAATCCGCTTTGGGGGGAACCTTCTGTTCTGGATGTTCTGGTGGGGAAGCTACTGGTTTTACTGGTGGCTCATCTTAACACACTTGCTGCTGGTATGATACGTGGCCAACACCTGCCTTTGTCCCCGATGGTGCATGTTATAAAATCTGGATTTTACGCGTCTGCTGATGTCACATCTGATCTGAGTGGCACCAGAATGCGCAGAGTGTCAATTAAAACCAAATTAATGCTTTTTTACGACCCGGAACAGAACCACCGTGAAGTTTCCCACATTTTCTCTCAATATAACTGTAAAATTCAGGGTATTTTAATTCGGATATTACATAAGAAAGTAACTGTGAAGTAGCTAAAAATATCATTATATTCGTAGAAATATAAATATAAAATTCTGGCAGGAATTTTTAATTAAGAAAGTTGTGGTTCTAAAACAATATTCCAAGACTTGGAATGGCTGAACTTTGACCAGATGGGACCAAAATGTTACTTTTTCTCCTTCATGCAAAACGCTGTGAGTGGAGAGGAAATGAGTACATGACCTGAACAGACGTAGTGAAACATGGTGGTGGCGGCATCATGCTATGGGAGTGTGTTTAACAGGGATAGGGAAGCTAGTCAGAGATGGATGGTGTTAAACTTGTCACAGTCGTCTTGCAGTCGGAAGGTTGCGAGTTCCAGTGACTCGCTAATGGAAAAGCTAATTTTTGGTTTAGTGCTTTTTGCTAACTTTGAAAACATGTAGCACACTTAGCTTCCTTAAAATAAGTGTGTTGCCTCAAATCCACATCTACAGGGTTAAAAAGGTTCTTCCAAACACGCATTGAAACCCAGAAGTCGGTGCACTTACCCACTGCTGGTAAGTTTATCCACTTTCCAGTAGTGGGTACGCTGCTAAGCTAATAGCAGAGTTAATTTTTCCTCATATATTAATGCTAACTTTTAAAAGGTTTAGCACACTTAGCTTCCTTTAAATAAGTGCGTTGCCTCAAATTCACATTAAGTGGTTATAGCAGTTACAAACACATATTCACCCACTTCTGCTAATGCGCTAATAGCATAGCTAATTTTCTTTAGTACATTAGCCAACATTGAAAGTTTTTAGTGCACTTAGCTTCCCTTACAGCAATATTTAGAGGTGTGTTGCCTCGAATCCACATTGTATGGTTAAAACAGTTACACGTTGACACCGAATGGTGGACACACTTCCACTGATATGTGAATCATTTGAGCTAATTTTTCCTTTTGCTAACTTTGAAAATCTTTAGGGGACTTCGCTTCCTCTAAATTTTTCCACATCAATTCTTAAGCGCGAACTTACTTGACTGTTTTGTAAACTTTCCGTTGGAAGAAGTTTGACATTTGTGTTCGACTGTTAAGAAATCTTCAATTAGCTAGCCGTTTATAATCATGCTTTTATTTTGAAGTGGATGAGGAATGTTTAATTAGCAGTTCGTTTCCTCTTCTCAGGTTCGCTTTCTATTTTTTTTTTCTAATAACATTACTACAAACAAGAATCATATAGGACCAAAATAAAACACAGACAATAAAAAACACAATATAAACAAATACAATATTCAGGCATTATAGAACATAAACATAACTTCAATTTGAATTGACGTTAGCAACTTAGCCTTAGCTTTGTTACTGCAAATGATGATATTGTTGTAATATTACTAAAGAACACATTCTCAAAAGATCAAACTTTAATTTCTAATGAATATTTAATACTGTAAAGGGAAGACATTTTAAATACTAAAGATAAATAAAACTACAAACAACAAATAAAAGGAAGTATGAAGTTTCTTAACAAAATTGCCCTTCAATAAGGAGGGCTAGTTTAGACCAAAACAACAGACTGAAGAATTTTATCATCCAGTTTTTGGTAGAGAAACAAACCATCATGCAAATGGAAATTATCCCGCTTTGTTAATTTTTTATTATGTAATTAATTGATTTATTGCCTAAATATTTTAGGCTGAGCTAAAGTTTCTTGGCTGCAATGTCACAAAATGTAAAAAGTTTGAATAATATGTCAGCTTTTGGCAAAAATGAAAGCGAAACCAAACTGCATTTTTGCTACATTCTGTAAATTCTGGCAAATCGGTTTGTAAATAAGACTCAGCTTAATCTTGAAATGTCCTTCTTGCTCTTGACGCACATTTATTTCTCCTTTGAGAGCCTTAACCGTCTTCGTTTTGTCCCGTTCCTCTGCAGCCTCGTTGCTTTGACAGCCCGGTCGGCCCTGAGAGACGCCAGTCCAGCTGACAGAGGTCAGGAGACGGCGTCACGGCGCATCGGCGTGGAAGAAAACAAAATCCTCATTACCTCCGCTCTCTTCAGCGGAGACAGCAGGACACGTAACCTGCTTGTTCCTCTGCTTTTACTCAGAGACTGAAGCTTTTCCACCATCAGAGGGAACTGCTAAGGAGCAAGATTAAAACGATCAGCTCATTGTTTTGGTTTTATTGTTGTCGGAGTTTCCAAAAGGGACGTTTCGTCACGCACAGAGTCCTTTGTCTGAATTATTGGAGCTGCCGTGCTTTGAATTGAGATTAGATTACTGAGTCTGGCAGCGTTTCTTCTCACAAATGAGAATTCAGATCAACCTGAAAATCACTGAACTGAGTCAAACAATTAAAACTAATTGAAAAACTTGTTCCCCTGCTCGCCTGTGGGGGCGCTGCAACAAGAACGACTGAAAGACATGACACAAAAACCTCTGAAGAGGAGCTTCCTTCACAAAGCGTAAACAAAAACGGAGAAGTTTCACATTTTACCAGTTGTAGGGTTTCTCTTTTGTCTTTAGGAAAATACCACAAGCCATTTAACCCGCCAGCGCAAGACTCTTGTTTGTTTTGACTGAAACAAACAAGAGTACCCAGAATGCCCTGCACTGTTTTCCACTTCCTGCTTTTGGAGCGGCCTTCGGTCCGCTTGGTGTTCATATATGCATTCAAACACGTTCAACCAAACCGAGGAGGTTTTTAGGTTCGCTTTTTTGGTCCACATCAGACAAACGAATCGAACTTTCTAAGCAAACGAACTGATTAAAACGAACTAAACAGGCGGCGTGAGGAAACAACCATAAAACTTAGATGAGGCCGACAACAGGCGCCATGCTCCAACAGAACAACAACAACAACTACCCCTGCCTGGGCATGTCGGACTGCCCCCGGGAGATGCTCCAGAGGTGCTCCAGAACCTCGCTGCCCTTCCCCAGCCGAGTCGAGCTGGGCCTGGGAGACCTGCCGCTGATCCGCGGCCTCCGAGCCTGGGTGCTGTGCTCCAGGAACCGCCGCAAAGCCGGCGGTCTCCTCGGGGGAGGTAAACCCCCGACTGCTCCGCCGCTGCGAGGTAAAGGGACGTCGACGTGCTGCCCGAGGCCTGCCGACGTGTACCTGAGCGGATACGGTTTGCCGCTGGGCGTCGACGCCCGGCAGGCCGGGATCGGCGCATTGGTAACGTTAAAGACGTCGGAAGGTGGCGGGAAGACGCAAACGCAATGCCTTTTCCTCCGGACGGAGAAGGGGAGTTGTTTATACTCAACCGCCAAGCCCGGTTCCGGTTCGACTTCCAGCACAGTCGGAGAGTGGCTGAGAGGAAAGCGAGGAGGAAGTGCGGAGCCGCCGCCGACAGAGGCCGCAGCGAACCGGGTCAGGGTGCGGTCCGGCCGGAGGTGGAGGAAGTCCGGTATCGGCCGGGAGAGGAGCTGCAAAACGGCTGAAGTAAAGCAGCCGGAGCGATTCGATGTTCCACCCGAAACCCGCACTGAAAAAAACAGCCGGGATGATCGGGAGGAAGCCGAAAGTCCGACAAGAAGAACGGCGGTTGAGCTGGACCTGGACGGGAAGGAAGCAGAGGAGTTGGACTCCAAAAGCGACTCGGCTGTTGACGGAGAGAAACGATCTGAAAGACTTCAGGAGAGGCAAAATTCCCCCATTCCTGACAGTAAATCCAAACAAAACGAAGCAGAACCACAGAAGGAAATGGAGTTGAATTCTGTGGAGTCCTCCATTCCTGTAGGGGGCGCTGGACCAAATGCAGAAGAAGAAATACAGTTAAATGCTGTGGAGTCCTCCATTCCTGTAGGGGGCGCTGGACCAAATGCAGAAGAAGAAATACAGTTAAATGCTGTGGAGTCCTCCATTCCTGTAGGGGGCGCTGGACCAAATGCAGAAGAAGAAATACAGTTGACTTCTGCCAAGTCCTCCATTCCCTTACGGGATGCTGAACAAATCCCAGAAGAAGAAACGGAGCAGGAAGTACAGTTGAATTCTGTAGAGTCCTCCATTCCTGTAGGGGGCGCTGATCGGGACGTAATCCGGATTTATTCAAACCAAAACCAACGTAAAGTTGAACATGGAGAGGAAACAAATATTAGCAGCGATGAAGAAACCAGAGAACCTCATATTTTCCAAAAATGTGAGGAAAACAACAGCTTTCAGGAGGAGGAAGTGGTTTTCTGTTCGCCCGTCAGAGAGAAAAATCTCTCAATTTCTGAGAAATCAGAGAAACTAAAGGATGAGTGCACCTACGAGAAGCTGGAGGATGAAGAGGAAAACACATCAACCTTGGTTTTTAATGCCTCCTCTAATCCTGCCCCTTCTCTGGCTTCCATGGCGACCGGTGGGGAGGAAGAGGAGGAGGAGGAAGGCAGCCAAAAACAGAGAAGGAGTCCAAGTGGAGAGCTGGAGGAGAAAGCAGAGGAGGTGAGGGTCTCCTCCACTGAGGGGGAAGAGGAAGATGAGTTTGGGGTCTTCATGCAGGCGGAGGGAGATCCGGCCTGGAGCGACGGGGTCAACATGTCCGCCTCGGAAACGTCTGGGAGCAGAGCGAGAACCGGTGAGTCCCAAACTTTATTATTTTATCATTCTCACTCTTTTTCTCCTGTTTTTTTTTTTTTTTTCTTCATCCTCATTTCTTTTTAAATCCAAAAACAAAGAGTAAAAGTTGTCAAACCTCCTGAGAAAACTCCAGTAACACTTGTTCAGAGTATTAGGAGCCATTTTAACCTTTTCTGATCCCTCAGGAATGCAGCGCACTGCAAAAACACAAAATCTTACCAAGCATTTCTAGCCTAGCTTCTGGCTGCAACTGTAAACTTTTTAAATTTCCAATACCAACATTTGAGTTTTAGCATACAGGACATTTGAAGTAAACAGCAGAATTTACTTGAAATGTTTTTTTTTTTTTTTTAAATGCAAACATAAATGTACAGAATTACAAACTTATCTCAAATCTTTGCTGCACCAGCACAATTAATTAAGCTTCACAAACTTGGTCAAACATGTGAAAAACAAACATGTTTGATTCAGAAGTGCAATTAGAAACTCTAAATACAATGTAAAATAAATAATAAGGCACAAAGCATAGAATTAGATTGAATAGATCTGATTAGTGGATCAGTACTAGAGACTCGAATCTTTTACTGTCTAAATAACCTTTAAATAGGGTCATAATACTAACCTTATAATTAAAATAAGGTTATTATGCCTTATTATTATAAAGAATAAGGTGTAATATTATTACCACTATAATATTGTGTTATTGTTCCTCTGTAAATTAGCTAGTTGTTAAATAAAAAAACAATCTGCAGAATGTTTCAATTTATTTATCCAATAAATTGATAACTGAAATAATGTTTAGTTGCAGCCCTTAGTTAATGGTGGTTTAGTGGCTTCATAGGAGAAAAACACTGCTAAACAGACGACCTCTGAACTGGTTGAAATAACGGAAAATGGTGCAAAACTGGTCAATAGTTGGAGAAGTTTTACCTGAATTGGTGTAGGATACAGTTAAAAGAATAAATCAACTTAAGATTAATTATCGGGTAATGATTTATTAGATTAAAATGAATCCCGATCTGATAGCGTCCGCTTAGACCTTTTTTTAAGTGTTGCAGTTCGGCCGCCATCCAGCAGGGGGCGCCGCTGGTTGTCCTCCTTAAGCGGAGCCGTTTGGTACAGCAATTAAAGATGGCGGCGGTTAAACCAGAACAGAAAAGAGAAATGGTCCAAACGGTGTCCGGTGTGCGATTTAAGATGAATTTTATGCGTTTCTCATTTAAAATAACACGCTATAAACTCCTTAAGGTAATTTTTACTTTAATAACGATCATTCAGATCGTTATTAAATTGTTATTATTTTTTTTTGTTTCAGTCAATATTCAATGCAGCTGAAAAACATGTTCGTTTTTGTTTTTTAATTCAAGATTTTACAAACAAAGAAAGAAAGAAAGAGCAGCCCTCCGTGTTGTGGGAAGACGGTCGTTTCTCTTGATGCAACAGAAAACTGCAGTTTTTAAGACAGTTATGGCCTTTCAATTAATCGTGATTCGATCGATAACTTTCTTCCCTGGTTTGTAGCCTAACAAGATCATGATTTAAATCCATGACAGCCAGCATTTGTTGATGAATGCAACTTGATATTCTTCTATAAATATAGGTAATGTCTTTCTTTAGAAAGCGCTTGCAGAGTGGATAAATTATTTTAGTCTGTCCTGACCTGGATTTTTGGCCGACTACTCTTTCTCACTACATGTTATTAATCTTTCAGAGTTGGGCTGGCGGAGGGGGAGGAGAAAAAGTGACTCTAAGCTCCTGTTAGCCTCAGGTTATTGGGCAGTGAGAGAGAGAGAAACATTCACACAGAGGAAGTGTCAGGTGGATTCTTCAAGCCTCATCTGAGCCAGGGGAGAAAGTCAGAGGAATCAGAAAAAGACTCAGCCAAATGCGGCTGTGAGGTGAAAAGGACCAGGCAGCATGAAACACAAAGAGAAAACGATTCAACTGAGTCGTCCAGAACCGACTTCAGCTGTTAAACCTGTGAATTAAGTCTGTTTGTGTCTTCATGCAGCAGGTGGAGGCGACACCTGGACGGCCTTCCCTCAGGAGCCGACAGGTGAGAGTGGAGACGGTGTGGAGCGATGGTGGCCCGCCAACGCCGTGGAGGCGAGGAGAGACGGACCGCCAACCAATCACAGCCTGGTACGACTCTGGCTTCAAAACTTGGGCTAGACCAGTAGTCGACGGGCCATTTTTTTGGTCGAGTCTTTTGTTTTCAATTACACCAAGTTTTGAGTCTTCCGTTATTTTAAGGAGGATAACCAGCGGCGCCCCCTGCTGGATGGCGGCCGAACTGCAACACTTAAAAAAGCTCTAAGCGGACGCTATCAGATCGGGATTCATTTTAATCTAATAAATCATTACCCGATAATTAATCTTAAGTTGATTTATTCTTTTAACTGTATCCTACACCAATTCAGGTAAAACTTCTCCAACTATTGACCAGTTTTGCACCATTTTCCGTTATTTCAACCAGTTCAGAGGTCGTCCGTCTCTCTTACCAGCACTGATTCAAGTTAGACAGACAGTATAGGTGTATGTTATACATTTTCTGACTCTTTTGAGTCTGGTTGTTGAGTATTTCAGTTGTTAACTGATATGACCCTGACGTCCCTGGGCTAAAAGAAATGTACCTAGTTTAGACAAAATGTGTGGAAATGTGTATTATTTTTTTTATTTAACGAACTCTAGTGACCTCTGTTTTCGTCAGAGAGACTCAAAAGTTGGCTCAAATGAAAGTCAAAAGGGTTCCCTTCAAAAAGATACCAAACACTAGATTACAGACCTTTAACTAATGCCATCAAAAACACCAGTAGTCGTGATTAATAATGATTAATCGATTATTGAAGTAATTGTTAACTGATTTACTAGTCACTTAATTGTTAATTAGACTGTACAGGCTCCAAAAAGACCATTAAGGGTGATTAATTGTGATTAATCAATAGTTGAAATAATCAATTTGGTAATCAATTAATCATTAACATAGAGTATACATTCAAAAACTATTAATTGTGATTAATCATGATTAATCAATTACTGAAATACTCATGAATTAAGTTAGCAATTAATTAGAACATGCACTCAAAAATACCATTAATTGTGATTAATTGATTATTGAAATGGTCATGAACTAATTTAGTAATTTATTAATCACCCGATCAATTAAAATGAGTTTGATAATTTCCATTATGATTGATATTTGTTGAAGAGCAATTTTATTTAAAGGGGCTTTAGAATCTATTTATGTTTTTTGTTTTGTGTGGTTTTTATTTCCATTTTCTTTGGTCGTCATTTTTTATTTTGGATCTTTAAATATCTTCCAGTGTTCAGTGTTTTTTACTAAATTAAAGTTTATTGGTCTGAGAGGGCGAACCCATCAATAAATAGTTAATTGTCTCAAAACAACAACCATATTATTGTTTATCCCAATAATAAAAAAAGTTGGGTGACCTCAGTTTTGAGCTAGTTTAACGTGTCATTCACGTTTCCCTCCCGTTACCACGGCAGCGCCGCTGGTCGCGCCCCCGGCGTCGGTGTTTTTAGGTTAGAAACGAGTCTGGACGTTGTGCAGCAACATTTGGAGCAGTCATAAAAGATGGAAGACGAAGCTGCGGTGGAAAGTCTCTGTGGACATTAAACACGCGGGGGAAAAAGATGCAGATGAAAAATGAGCCTCGGAGCCAGCTTTAAATTAAATGCTTCAAACCGCCAGGAAGAGCCTCTCTTTTTATCACGTATGAAGTGTTTGCGTTACATCCCACTTCACATGACGCTTACGCTGCAAAAACACAAACTGTCACATTGTATTTTTGCTTTAGTTTCTTGTGCAAATGTCTTCTTTAATTAAAACAAAACTAACTCACAAGTAACTTTTCGCCAAGATATTGGAGCTTATTTAAAGTCAATAACTCTTTAATATGAAAAGACTTATAACGTGGGAAAAATGTATTTTTATGCGTGAAATAATATTCCAGGGGAAGTAGAATTTTTCATCACTATTAAGGAATTACTGACTTAAAACAAGATCCTATATCTTGCTGAAAAGTTGCGTATAAGTTAGTTTTGTCAATTTCAAGTCTAAGATATTTGCACTGGAAACTAGACAGAAAATGCCAAAGTAATTTGCAGCATGAAACACCAAAGGTTTTAAAGTATTCATTTTAGTAACAAATTAGTTTCAAAGAAAAGCTAAAATATCAGAATTAAACACTTTATAGAAACCTTTGTCAATTTTTTTAGGAACAAAATCTACAAGTAAAATGTCTTTGGGTGCAAAAAGTCCTTCTGTAACCACATGTTTTAAACACAAACTATATCTAGTTTCTAGAGCAAATATCTTAGTAAGCTTGAAATAAGACAAAACTAACTTACAAGCAACTTGTCAGCAAGTTAATATAATTCCTTAATATTAATAAAAAAAGTTCTAGTTCCACTGACAGAATATTTCACGTATTACCAGACATTCTTCCCAAGTTGTAAGTGAAATAAGCTGCCAGTTGAATTAGAACTGGGTTGCTAGGTAACGGGCTTGGTTTGGCTAGGGTTGCTAGGTAACGGCGCAGAGGAACATTCTACCAGTGGAACTGGAACTTTGTCATTAATATTATTAAGGAATTGTTGACATAAAACAAGCTTCTATATCTTGCTAAAAAAGCTACGTATAAATTAATTTTGTCTTATTTCAAGTGTTCTACGATGTTTGCTTAAAACTAGACCAAAAATAGCTGGATTTTGTGTTTTTGCAGCGCAGGTTCGGTTCTTTCTCTCGCTGGATTATTTTTCATATTTTGTCTCTAACCTCTGAGGTTTTTTGTGTTTCTCCTGCAGGTGGCAGTCTTTGCTGAAGCCTTCCCCTCGCTGCCCGGTGTTTCCCCTGGTGACCCCTGTGACCTGGAAGCCGTTCCCACGCTGACGCAGCTCCTCCGCGGCCGAGCCAGACGGGATCAGGGGTAGGCCATCGATCCCACCTTGGATGTGATGCTGAACTTTCAGCTGGGCTGAGTCGAGTCAGAGTTTCCAGCAGACAGAAAGCAGTGAATCAAAGCAGGAATGCCCCGATATGAAGACTTAGACCGGTATCATCTCTTAATGTCAAAATAAATGAGACATTCAAGGGCAGATAGATTTTGAATTGAAGTTAGCGCCTTGGTATTAGTTTCCGCTGAATATCTTGCTAATGTAGCACTTTAGTGTTAGCAGAACTAATGTTTATTATTGGTCATTTAAGATTAGCCTTATCTTTTTAGCTAGCGGTGCCCAAAACTGCATATGACCAACTGACCCCCCCTCCCCCATAAACATAAACAGCAACAACATTGACATAAGAATTGGTCTAGTTTTACTTATCAGGTTGATGCAGAACCATCCAGTACCAATGCTAAAGCTAATATATTAGCATTCCTTGTTAAAAGTAAAGAAAAATATTAATTCTGTATTTCTATTGGAAAAAAAGGTAATAAAAATATAAATTTCTTTTAAATTTCATTTCATTTCTAATAAATGAGTCATTCTCATGAATATAAACTGAAACCTTCATATAAAAAAATAAATCAAGATGGAAGTTTGCTGTTTAAATATGTCTCTCCTACACTGTAAAGCTAATAAAGTAAAATGTTTTTGTTTTTTGCTAATTCTGTATATTAAACATGTATATTTAGAACCATGTAATTATTTGAATTGGTTTTGTTTGGTTTTACAAATATATGCTTTCTTTTATATATTTACTTTATTAACAGTTTATATTTTATAATTTCAACAATAATTATACATTTTGTGTATTGGAGCATTCCCACTGAAAATTCTTCAATTTAATAAAAGAAATGGTCGTTTAAATGTAGTTTGATGAAAACACTCAGGCCTGTCGATGTGCAACGCTTCCTGCTGCCAACAGGGGGCAGCGTTTATGAGAAAAAATAAGATTTTTGCATGGAAATCAGTTTCAAACTGAGCTGTTAGGTGGAAAAGGAAGCAGAATGTCGCCCCCAAGTGGTGAGTCGAATGAACTGCAGTACGACATTTTTTGATTTGTGTAATAATTATGATTGGAGTGTTTATAACATTAGTTTTTAAGTTGGGATAATCAATTAAATTATTAATTTGAATATTATTTGCATGTTATCATCTCTCTAAAGCATATTCTAGATTATTTTACGTGTAAATATTGTAATTCTGTCCGTTTCCTCTGCGTGTTGTCGTTGTTTTTTTCTCTCAAGGCTTTTGGACTCTTTCCATGATCTGAACAAAATGATCGACCAGAACCACAAGAGATCCAGCAGCGCATCCCAGAACCTGCTTGTCCAAACTCTGCAGCTGCAGCCGCCGCTTCCTGTGAGTAAAATGATCGCTGCGTCATTAGTTCAATAAATTTTATTAGTTTTTGCCCACCTCTGCTTATTCATAACTAAATCTAAGGTGGAATTACTTTTTACTGAACTAAAAAGGTAAATAATTGTTTAAAACTATTAAATAAAGGCTTCAATATAATTATTTAATATAATTATTATTACTAGAGATCGGCAGAGTGTCCAAAAAATTGCACTCAAGAAAGAGTAGGAAGAAAATACTCAAGAGTAAAAAAGTTTATTCAAGTGCTGAGTAACTGATTAACAGTAGCAGCAGTTGTAATGTAATCTAGCCAGTGAAATGTCTGTAAATAAGTTGATGCGTTTCCTTCTTTTGGTCGCCATCTTCCCAGGAAAGCAGATCTACTTCCTGGTCGACGAACCGCCGCCTGTCCCCCGGCCTCTCCTCGGCCAATCAGCATGCAGCCGCCAAGCGCCGGCTGTCCTACGACTACAACAGAAACGTCGTGGCGTGACGCTGCGGCGCGCTTTTAAGGATCACGTTTCCCCTGTTTGCACTCCGGTTCATTTACGCCCAGCGGACTGAGAGACGCTCTCCGGAAAACGGAGCGGCCGCTGTTCCAGAAACGACGCAGACGGGCGGAGTGTCTTTGTTTCCCTCCATCCGCCATCTTGTTCCTCATCCTGAGGTGACCCGTTGACCCCAGCAGACACACGGCGCTCGCCACCATGTTGAGAAATCAGACGGGCAGGAATGTTAACAAAACTACACTCCTATGAAGCAAATGGGATTTTCTTCATTATGGCTTTAAATTATTGTTAACAAACGTTAATCGTTTGCTTATCGTTAATTTTTTAAAATGTTTTGTTTTATCACAAACTGCAACATTAGTGGGAGAAAATACATAAATTAGTACAAAAGATGAATTCATAAAATTATGAAAAAAAACATCTAAATATGTATGTATGTTTTTTCTTTAGTTTTTTAATTTAATTTAAAAAATGAAAAAAATAATTATACATATATAAATTTTTCTTTTTCACAAATTAAATAAAAAAATTAATAAAATAAGAAACATAAGTGTATATTTTATTTTGTGATTGTATATACGTATATATAATTTTTTTTATTTGAGTTTTTGTTTTGTATTTTCTCCCAGTGGAAATAAATAAGTTACTATAAATATCATTAGATAATTAACAAAATCGGGTCTGACGTTTTGGATACTTTTCAAAGAATTCCCTCCAGATTAAAGGTTTTTCCTTCCATGATGAAAACATTACATGTTAAATCGGTTCCTGCAGCAGCATGGTGGCTGGAGCCTTTGTGGAAGCTGGGAAAACTTATGCAAACGCACTGATTGGCAACTTTCCCCCGTTCTCCTTGTTCCTTAAACGCAGCAGGAACTGCTGATCTCCATCCTCTGGATTCGTCCACAGTTGGAAAAAATGTCGCACTCGCTCCAGCTGCGTTTCCATTGATGACGTGATTGCGCACTTTGACGGTTCGAAAACAGATTAGCTTAAAAGGAAATGAATGTCGAGAAAATTCGATTTTTGTTTGAAAAAATAAAGTTTTGGCGCTAGGATGCGTGTTTCTTTCTGTTCATTTAGCGGAAACACTTTCTCGCTTCACACGAGTCACGTGATCCACAACCGCATGTCGCCGCCGCGGTAAACCACGAAGAAGAAAGCAGGACGTGGCATGTTTTTTTTTTATGATTTGTCACGTAAACAAAGGTATCTACGTGTGATTTTTTTTTCTTTCTAAAATTTCGTTTTTTCGACATTAGCAAAATGTTGAAGTTTTGCGCATGTTTGTAATGGAAACGCAGCTACTGAACAGTAGAGTTGAGCATCATTTTGTGGCATTTAGTGTATGGAAACACTTTCTAAAGCCTCGTCTTACGTTTTATTATTATTATTATTTTGAAATGCATGTGATATTTCTGCCTTTAGCCTGCAGATAACCACACAAGGAACAGGTTTGTCTTCCAGTTTGCGCCATCAGGACCTGCAGGTTGCTGAATCAAACGCTAAAAACATCCAACTTGTTTATGACTGCACCGTTTTATCTTTAAGTTTTGACATGCAGATAATTTGTTGTATTCTGTCATTTGTGATGAAACTCAGAAACAATCACGCTTGTGTGTGCCATTTGTACAGCCCCTAAAATCCTGAGAAATACGAATATTTTCTGATCTGTTCCAGTCGGGATGGCGGATCTGTCGCCTCGGTAACCGATGTAATAAAAAAAGGATGCCGCGTGTCTGCTGTTTGTACTCACTTAATAAATGGGTCACCGGTGGAGAACTCTGGTGTTCAGACTGCGGTTCGGGGGCCATTTGTAGCCCCTGGACTGAGTTTGTGCGGCCCACCCGACCGCAGTTCAAGAATGAATGAAGTAAGTCAGGGCAAAATGGTGACTTTTAATTTGAAATCTAATTACAAAACTGTCAGATTCAACACAAAGTGATGATCTTTTCCAAACTTTCTGCTTTCCTTCTGTTGTCATGGTAACTACTCATTGACTTGTACTCTAAAGTGCACCTTAGTGCACCCAAATCTGCTTTTATTTGCTTTGTTGAAACTTGGCCAAATACAGGAAGTGTTTTCAAACGAAGACTCGGTTTTTGTCAGTTGAGCCCCAGAGTAATAAGCAAACTTGTTGGCTTTTATTTAAAGGAAAATGTGGAAAAAACCATTTGAGGTTTCAGATCTATAATTCAGTTTCTGCAAAACAATCTGATTATTTGTTTTGCTAACATAGTTTGTTGTTGAGCAGGTTTGAAAAAATCATTATTAGCTTTCAGACTAGAACTTGTACTGAGCGTTTAGGTGCAACTTCTGATTAAATAAACTCGTTTATACTCATTTTGGATCCATTTTCAGTTTCCGACACAAACTTTGAGAGATTTTTGTATAAAACATCCTGGGTTTTAAAATAATTTATGCTCCGTTTAGCTTCGACAGTATTCCCACAGCATCACACAGCCATTTTTCTTTTGCTTTAAACCAGAACAACCTGGATTGTTTCTGTCAGAAAAGTTAAATCTTAGTCATTTCCAACCTCAGCAGTTGAATCAGATCAGTATGCGGTAAACTTTCAGATGGTCAAACTGATTTGGCTTTTGGTATTTTTTAACCTCGATCCTCCTCCGTGTTTGGTGATTAGATAAACGTGGGTTTTTTTTGACGCACTTCCTGTTGTTTCAAACTTATTTTTCTGGCTGCAGATATGGACAACTTTAAAAGATTAGATGTTTTTCTTGTAGTCCCACCTTGACTTGTGATGATAAAACATGTTTTTATTAATTGGATCTTATTTTGTCCTCCACATTTTGAAGATTGACATGGATCTCAGTTTCCGTTGATCACAAAATTGCGGAATTTGACGTTTTGAAAATAAATTTGTCTAATCGAAACCCGCCACTTTGGAACAAAATAGATTTGCCGCTCAGATGTGGCGTTTTTTTTTTTTTTTTTTTTTTTGTGCTGTATTGAAATTGGTTTGTTTCACAAAACTGCAAAGGAACACATGATCAGCAAACCGGATGTTACTACTGCTGGAAACCACAAAGAAGAAGACGACAGGAAGTGGTAGGCAAGTTTTTCAATGACTTATTGTGTGATCAAACTTATTCACATGTGATTTTAATTGAGTTTCTGACTTACTGGAAATACATAATTGCTAAATTATGGTTTTTGTAATGGACATGCAGCTAATATTCATTTCAGATCAGAGTTGTAATAGTTTTGGTTTTTTGTTACAGTTTGCTTTCATTTCATTTTGACTTTTTGCTTGTCTAATTCAGTTTCTAATTTGTAAGACTGTTTGCTTGCTTATTAGTTAAATACTGTTTTGTTTTTATTATAAAATTTTTTTTTTAATTATACTTTGGTTAATTTTTGGGGGCAGAATTAAAAAATGTCAGAGGAGTGTGATTTTTTTGTAAATGAATTGTGTAATGGATTTTCAAAACATATATTCAGTTATTGTTGAACAAACAACTGACTGGTATTTTCAACCAACATTTGCTGCCACCATTTTGTGGACTAGCGTAGCGTAGCCGCCAGGAGGAGTATAAAGTTACCAACTACTGATGTAAACTACTTGTGTAGGAAAAAATATTATTTCACCTCCGTTTGAAAGACTAATAAACAGATTAATAAACACAGAAAGAAAGGAAACTATATAATTTCAGTGTGTCCTAGTTTTATAAATGCATGTTAAAATTCCAGTAGGTTATTTCAGTAAACAAATTTTTTTCCTCAATTTAAGATTTTTAGTTTTATTTAACTATAATAACCTTGTTTCACACGTCACCATAAAAATCTCCAATAATACGTAAAAACTAAATGTAAAAAATTTGCTAGATTTGTCACTAAGTTTGCAACAGTCCTTTTATCCTAATTAAGTTCCTACTTTCATCCCCACATTTGGCCACGCCCCAGGCTCCGCCCACTTTTGGGGAATTTGCCAAGAATTTGGAGGCGGGGCTATGCTTTCAAAGGGTGAAAGCTAAGCCGAAGATAATGGATATTAAAGGTTTATAACAACCTCTAAATTAAATAGTTTGTGTGTCAAATATCAGTTAAAATAATAGTTAAGACTAGATGGCATAAATCCCGTAAAATAAAATAATTTTTCAGTTTATTAAAAGAAACCACTCCACTTTAAGTATTTGAGCTATTCCTTTAAAGTACACTAAATTGCTAAAGTTTAGTTTGTTTTCTCCCAAACTATCACTTTGTTTCATCATCGCCATTATGTATAGGTATTAAAACTGTCCGATTACATACCACAAATGCACCGAAAAATACATTTTTTAATGTATTAAAGCAGGAATCTCAGATGAAAAGTGACTAAAAGTATATTTTCCCCTTTAAAAACAGCTGGAAAATCCCAGGTCACAAGATTAAAGCTTTATCTCGTAAACAGACTGCAACGTCAGCCCAGCCTGATTTTCTGACCCCTGGAGGCAAATAAACAGAAATACAGTGTGACATTTCTAACGGGGTCATCTTAAACATGTCGACGTGTTTTCGCTTGCTTCAGTTTCAAATCCAAAGATAATCTGCTGCACTTAGACTGTCTGACACTGCTCAAATGGATTTATTTATCTCCAGTGTTTCTCAGCAGCATCTCTGATCAATGAAGCCCTTTGTAAAACGTTTCTGTGCTCAGTCAGAGCCGCCATCTTGATAAAAGATTCCCTGCAGTAAACAAGCTGGCCTAACCTCACTATTTACTCCATGAGTCACTTTTTAAACTCTTACAGACCAAAAGCAGAGATTTCTAGCTGGAGAAATTAGCAGAGCGTGGTGACAGTGTTTCGTTTCACTATGGAGATAAATCGGGGCCATAAAGTTTGTTGGAGAGGAAGGAACTGAAAGATCATTTTTGAACTGAATAAAAAAACTGTTTGAAACTGAAAGGTGACACCAAAACTTTCAAAACAGATTGAGGAAAATAGTGAACCAACCTATGGAGCTAAATTGGGGCCATAAACTTGGTTCAAAATAAAATGTAAAAAATTTATTTGGAATTAAAACATATTTTGAAGCTGAAAATAAAAGATTTGGAACTGAAAAAGTAAAATTGAAAATAAATTGATTCTTTTTCGTTTCAGTTTTTCTTTCCTGTGAACAAACTCTTTAGCCCCAATGTAGCTCCATACGATACTTTGATATTTTGTTCCAAAACCGTCCAAATTCTCAAAAAAGTCTATAGGCCACTGTAGACGGAAAAAAAGTGGAATAAAATTCTGCCAAATAAAACTCTGAAATTTTGAGATTAATCTCAGAGATTTTCAATAAGAACCTGAAAAAGTCTGAGATTGAAAAGTTGAATGCTTGAAAGAAAAATATCAGATTTTATGATTAACTTGTTGCAAATTTGCTACAAAACACTCAGAACGTTTTTAGAAAAAACTTTGACATTGCTCTGCTTCAAAAGTTCAATATATATATATATA
>CAEGAE010036383.1:0-10377 GCA_903067095.1 Girardinus metallicus | reverse complement strand
CGAGTGTTGGGGGATCTAATCCACCCGGATCAAGCCTGCGCCGTGCCGGGAAGGAAGATCACGGACAGCCTCGTACTGATCCGAGACACCATCTGTTTTGCGAGAGACAGAAACATTCGGCTGATAGTCCTAAATTTAGATTTTGAGAAAGCTTTCGATCGGGTCTCGCACCAGTACCTCTTCCAGGTACTGCGAAAAATGGGTTTTCCTGGGAGGTTCATAGCGTGGGTGGGACTGCTGTACCGAGACATCTCCAGCAGATTTCTGGTTAACGGGTTTCTGACAAAAGCAGTGAAAGTGAACTGCGGTGTCCGTCAGGGTTGCCCTTCTCTATGTGACTTGCATCGAGCCGCTGGCGCAGATCTTGAGAAGGGACCCACAGATTTTAGGTGTAACTATACGAGGGAGTGGAGGGCAGGAGGCCAAATGTCTTTTATATATGGATGGATTTAATATTTTATGTACAGATCTTTTATCGGTAAATAGAGTATTCCAACTAACAGACTGGTTTGGAAAAGCATCAGGATCAAAACTAAACAAAGAAAAAACAAAAGCACAATTTTATGGACCATGGAATAGTGATAAAACAGGAGTACAGTTTCAGGTGGCACAGGAAGAACTAAAAATACTGGGGGTGAAATTTGATAAAAATGGAGAAGGAAAGACAAACTGGATAGAAAAAGTATCAAGAGTAAAACAGCGACTGGGATTCTGGGGAATGAGAAAACTAACAACAGAAGGGAATATTTTAATTATTAAAGCAGTGATTTTACCCGTGTTTTTTACTAACCAGTGCTGTTTTTATTCCTCCTAGGAGAGTGATTTTAGAACTAGAATGGGCCATTTTTTATTTCATCTGGGGCTCCATGTGGGAAAGATTGAGATGAGACATAATGAAAAAACCAAAAGACAAAGGAGGAAAAGGAGTCCCAGACCTGTACCTGTTTTTAGGCAGTTTTTACACCAGTATTCACCTGAAACAAGCTATGAACATATCCAGCAATCACAAAACAAATACAATGAGCAGATTCTGGATCGGATCATACCTGAGAAAATTAAAATTAATGAAAAGTGTGGCACACCTGTGGCTTTTAACCTCCCACCGGCATACACTTTTATACAGAAATTTTTAGAACATTTTAAACTGGAAGGAGAGGAAAGCAAGATTTTAACTAACCACCATTTTATTGTCTCTGTTGTACAGGACCGGGAAACAGTGACTCCAGTGCGCGGCCTCCTGAGTGGAGATGCTACTGAAGTTTGGAGCAAAGTGAGCCATCCCGTCCTTCCAAACAGACTCCAGGACCTGTCATGGATGGTGGCTCATGGGATCCTCCCGGCCAGAGCCGTTATGCACTCCCGCGGCAAGTTGACCCGGTTGTGGCGCGCCGGAGTCGGTGAGGCACCTGCTGTGGGAGTGCAGCGCTGCTGTGGACCTGTGGGCAGAAGCCAGCTCCTTGCAATTCCCATACTTGCCAGCAAGGGAGGTCCTAGATGTGCAGCTCGTGCTGTACGGGGTGAGCCAACAGAAAATAGCAAATAAAGACTTTGCGGAGATGTGGCTCATCCTGGCCACCATAAAAGACGCCATTTGGACCTCCAGAAACTTGCTGGTAAGCAGGCGCAGGCAGATCCCCCCCGTGGCTGTGATCCGGATGGCGGCAGCAAGAAGGGGAACAACAACAGCTGCAGGTGGCGCGCCAAGGACACAGCCACCAAGAAGAATCGCCTGCGCCTCCATGGACGAGGGAGCCGGCGCTCCACGAACAGAGGTCCAAGCAGCGGCGGCCTGGCTCTCCGGGTGAGGCAGGCGGGAAGGAGCTGAGGGGGGGAATCCCCTCTGAGCACCGGCGCTGTTTGGAAGAACGGGACGGGTCCGAACTTTGTAAGGAGTCACCCCAATCCTGCTCAACTTTTAACATACGGAATGTGTTTTAGAATCCCTGCTTTTAACTTCTTTTAGTTTATTTGAATGTAAATGAGTTGTATTTTATTAAGAAAATATTTAAAAATGTAAAATTTCTGCTTAATTGTATAATGTCATGGTTTTAATTGTCCCAAGTGTCAAACTTTTTTCGAAAGAAAAAAAAATAGTGAGCCTTGCATTTGAGCGCTCTTGCAAGAGGCTAAGTCAGGCCAACGCTACATTTTTTTTTGACCATCAGGCGGTGCACTGGCTGATATCAGGAGAGAACGCTGGTTTTCAGCCGACAGGCGCTTTGGCAGGCACCGTCCAAATTTCTTCAGAAATTTCTAGTGGATTAATCTGGGATTTTCCAGCTATACTGACTTAATTCAGCCCCAATTTGGGTTCACAAAGGCAGTAACACATAAGTTACCATGGCGATTTATTCTGCAAAGCTAGCCTGCTCCTGACCAAGCGACCAACCAGGCGCAGTTAATCCTGGAGCTTCATCTGTTCAGTCAGCGCTCATAGCACTTAGAAACCAATGAGTTTTATCACTGATTCTGCTTTCTTATTTGTTTTGGTCTTTTTTTAACACCCTGCTTTAAAATATCACTAATTCATTTTGATACTCAGTCAAGAACTTATTATTTTAACATTATATCAGAAAATATAGTTATTGATTTTAAAGTGTTTATACTGACTCTTTTACTGGTCGATTGTGTTTCTGAAGAACGCTGTTCTAGTTTGACAAGAAGGCCTTTAATAGGCCATTGCAGTGATGAGGGGATTAGACAAACGGGTTATAAAGAAACTAAGGTTTTGCAATCAAGTCGAGCCGCTAGTTATGGAATACTTCATATCCTTTAATTATGAACTTTGACTTAAGTAAATAATGTTTACAATGTAAATTAACTATTTTTGGCTCATAATTAAACAAATGTACTGTTTAGTCACACAATAGTAAAGTGCATATTTACATTAGAAATATACCTTTTGTCTCTAGTGATGGAGCTGCTAATAAGATACATTTTATAAGCGCTGCTATAATTTATCTTATGTCTTCTGCCTTTGTGCCTTCAAAACAAAAGCATCATAATTCAAACTGGAAGTTAACTATAGGTAACTAAGTATAGACGATATGTCATATACCTTCTAAGCTATTAGTGAGTCATTTGCACATTGTAGTTAATATTTTAATAACATACTTTCCAAGTACTGCAAAATGTTGCTTTATTTAAGCTTTTTCTGTTGTTATGTTTGTTCTGTATAATTAACAATAAGATGTGGAGCAAAAAAGAGTAACATGAATGAATAAGATAAACATGTTTTAATATTGACTTTTGCTGTTCATTTATTAAATTAAAGTTGTTTATTTTATGACAGGAATGATGATAATGTTTCTTTTTGTTAAGAATGATTTGGAAATGTATATTTTGGGCTAATTACGCATTCAGTCAATCTGAATATATTCAGAATGTCAAATATTATGAAATAAGAAAAAATCTAAAATATTCAACTCACAGTTTGGCGGAAGAAATGGCAGGCTGCGTCTCTTCTGCTCGGTTCCAGCATGATCTTCT
The DNA here is from genome assembly GCA_903067095.1 of Girardinus metallicus. Classification (NCBI taxonomy): domain Eukaryota; kingdom Metazoa; phylum Chordata; class Actinopteri; order Cyprinodontiformes; family Poeciliidae; genus Girardinus; species Girardinus metallicus. The sequence continues at coordinate 6,888 of CAEGAE010036383.1, read as the reverse complement.
ACAATAAAAATAAAAGTACAACAAAGTTCTGTTAAGTCATAACCCAACTGTAATTCCATGGAAGAAATAGACAATATTTTTCAATTCACTGTTTATTAAATCTTTCAACAAGTATAAAGTGCAGGCAGTAAAACAAATAGAGGCATAATATAGGTAAGGCAATTTTAAAGTGCTTTACAGGAGTTAGAAGGAAATACAACAAACCAAAAGAAAGAGCAAAAGAAGTATAACCCCATGTTTAAGTAGTCTGTGGTTTATAGTTGGGGTTTCTCTGGATTCTTGTGCCGATAATGTTGATCTAAGGTCATGAGGAGTTTCTCTTGATAAGCTAAAAGGATTTTCTCTGCATTCTAAGTTTGTTCTGATTCCTGCTCTGGACTGAGTGGAATCCTCTGGATCTTTTTGCTCTAACTAAAGGTTTGATTCCTGTTCTGGGTTGCTAAGCAGAATAAGAATAGGTCCTCTGGATTTTTTGTTCTAATAGGTTTGGAATATATAAACTAGATGCTCCTGTTATAAATACTCCCTAATTTATAAGCTGGAATGAGTTTCTTTTGATAATCAAAGCTACATATAAAGAAATGATAAACTAGCCATGCAGGGCAAGACCCAACACATCAGGGAAACATAGCATGTGTAGCAACATTCAAGACATGGCCAGTGAAGGCAGTGATGTCAGGGAAAAGTATCTGTAACAATGAGACGTGTGTGCAGTTTGACCTTGAATTTCATACAGTCTGCTCTCCCATGCAGACAGTTTCTGAAAAAGGTGGTATTATCTCTGAGCATGTTCTTAAGTCCGGCCATACGATTCCACGGTTGTCTTTTGGAAGAAGAGAGGCTTGTTTACATAAACTCTAGGAAATTTGAGATAGTCAGCGAGCCACAGGGAGCCAGATTCAGATTAAGCAAATTGTCTTTAGATTGGGCAGAATTAAAATTTCCATCTAGAGTCTCAACCTGCACATCTTTGTTAATTCCAATCATCCAAATTAGTGGATTAAAAACAAATAAAACCCGTTTCATGTAGCAGCAGCCCTTATCCAACAGTGAGGAGGATGGAGATCCTCGAGAGAGAGAGAGTCCCCACTTTACATCCGGGCCAATACGTCGGTACCACACAATGGAAAGAATTTCTGCACAGGTTTGAGAGCTGCACCGAAGCGAACTACTGGTACGAAAAGACAATGATGGTTCGCTGAAATTCTGCCTGGGGCCGTTGTCCACAGATATCCTCGCTCTTCCAAGCGGGACTACCGCTGCCTGGTGGACGAACTGGAAACTGCTTACGGTCCATCTTCTGATCATGCCACTGCGGTTGCAGTAGAACTGAGGCAGCGAGTACAAAAACATTGAGAGGCCCTGCATGCATTCAGAGATGATATTTATGGTAAAGTGGCGGTGGCTTACGGTGGCAGAGCAGAAGTTGAACAGGACTCTATTGCTGTTGAAGTTTTCACAAACGGTCTGGGTGATGCAGAAATAGTTCAGAAGCTTTTAGAGCAATGACTGTCCACACTCGCCCCTGCATATGAAATAGCTAATGCTCATGAAACCATCAAAAGGACTGCAGCTTATGTCACCAGTGCCATGCAGCCAGGATCCCGCAGCATGGTTGAACGACGGCCCAGAGCTGCTGTTGTCAAGAGCCAATGACAAACATGAAAGTGTTATCAAAACTACACCTGTAACCAGCTCTTCACCAAATAGGTTTGCCACACACACACCCTCAGCCTTTAATAACCGCAAAAATTCTACAAAAGGGAGCGTTCCTTGCCATAACTGTCAAGGTTGGGTCATCTCCAGAAGCAGTTCCCCGCTCCTCACAAGACCACCATAGCTTTGACATCTAGCAGCTCCTCCTGTGATACTCAAGAACCCACTGTGCTCCTCCTGAAAGGCCAAAGCCAAGAGATGAGTCTCCATATGCGAATCTATGACGTGGAGGTGTGTGTTGTGTTGGACATTAGGGCGCGGAGAGATGTGCTGCCGTTGCGCTTCTATAATTCCATCTACCCTGAAATGAGACCTCAGCTGCATTCATCAATTGTTGAGACTCTACTGAGGGTGGGGCCTGTAGATGTGCCAGTGCTAGGTGAAGCCCAAATACCTGTCAGTATCAACGGCCTTCAGGTGGATGTGGATTTTCTCATAGCAGATATAGCAGGGTTAGAAGTGCTGCTGGGGCATTCCTTCCTCACACAAGCTGGAGCCCGTCTTGACTTCGGCAGACACCGCATCATCCTGTTTGGTGAAAAAGTGCCCTACTACCAACCTGAACCTAACCTGAAGTCGCATGCACTGAAAATATCCAGAACTGTGATGGTGGAACCAGGACAGGAGTATGTTGTGAGGGGTAGCGTGCATCTAAGTGGGGCAGCCTGCAGTGACATGATACTTAGCCCCACCAAAGGTTTTATTGAGTAACTTAAAGTACTCCTCGCCAGAGTCATAGTTCATCGCCAGACATCCAAAACGGTCCCTCTTCGCCTCTTCAATCCTGGCAATAAAGCTGTGACCATTAAAGAAGCCAGCTCCACCAGCCAGCTGAAGCCATGCAGCCTCCCTGTGCCTCATCGGCCGCAGACTCGCCAGTCAGCTTTCCTTTGTTCCTCTGCACCTGGAGGAGCTCTATGGTCAGAGCTCTAAAGACCTCAATGATGGCGAACGTCTCCAATGGGCATGTGTTCTTGTAAGAGAGGAAATACTATTTATGGAGTTGTTTTTGGTAAAGGATTCTTGGCACCTCTTTGGGTCAAACTGACCTGACACCCTTCCCTTCTTTGTGTGCTAAGCGCAAAGTAGGAAAAATATGACCGGGAAAGGATGCTGTTTGGACAGATAAGAACAACAATTGTGAAAAATTGGCTTATTCGGCAAATCTGAAATGGAGCAGATGTCGAGGTCAAGAGGTCCCAAATATTTCAAACGGTGTCCCAACACACATTGGCAAGTCTAAAGCTTGCCAGGATCCTTAGGCAAATCAAGGGTAGTAATGCTATTGGTAGAAACTTTCCAACTCACACCAGTGAAAATGAGATTGTATAAAAAATGGTAATGTTGAGAATATGGGGAGATTTTTGGTTTTTGTACTGATGAAGTTGTAGGACGAATCTGTGGTGTGTAGTAAATCTCCCGACCTGTCTGTGGCCAGGAAAAAATTCCGTCTCTGTGCTTTATTTCCTTACATATACATTTGAGAGTTTAGCCACCTTTCAATTCTCCTACATTCTCTACTGGGCCTGCAGACCTTTGGATTATGCAACGCCCCGGCAACATTCCACAGGCTGATGGACCGCATCCTAGCTGGCATGCAGTGGGAGACCTGTCTGGTCTACCTGGACGACATCATCATGCTGGCGAGGAATGTGTCAGAGATGCTGCAGCGGCTTGGCCAGGTGTTTTACAGACTCCAACAAGGTAACCTGAAATTAAAACCTGCCAAATGCTGCCTTTTCCGCCGCCAGGTGGCCTACCTAGGTCACATAGTGTCTGAACATGGTGTAGCTCCAGACCCCAGCAAGGTCTAAAAAGTCCAAATGTGGCCCACATCAAACCGCTATGTACTTGTGATACAAGATTACTTCACAAAGTGGACTGAAGCATTTCCTATTCCAAATGAGCGAGCTGTGACCGTTGCCGGTATCATTGCTAGTGAGTGGGTGTGCCGCTATGGAATCCCTTAAGTGCTACACAGTTGTAACAGGGTGGTTTTACTTGGAAAACATTGTTTACATAAAGTGGCTGTAAATTCCCACCCATTTTGGGCCCTTGAATACATCTAGGCCCTGTTTCCCCACCTTCACTTCTGGTTCACAGCATTGTCGGGCTTATTAGTGTATATAGGCACTGGTGCCCGCCAATCTAGGAGTGTCAGGTCTGTGTTTGTGTGCAGTTGGATTCGCCGTGCTCGTCGGGCTACTGCGCCAGGGTTGGGAATATGGATATTTGTGCCGCTGGTTGCATCTCAGTGGCTTTTTACTGCGGCGTCTGAATGTACCCGTTCTATGGCTGATTAAGGTACCTTTTTATTTTACCTTATATGGCTTTATTATTGTCAGCTTTGGATATTACAGGTTGCTGCTGCTGCTTATTATGCTCTCACCAAAAGTGCATTCATTCTGTAGTTTAGATGCTCTCTGTTAAATGGCTAATGGCATAAGCACTACAGAACGATAGTTCATATTTCCTTTTTCTTATGACCTAGCTGATTGGGCACAGCCTTATAGGACTGGGTTGATGGAAAGTGAGATTTGTTTTTCTGTTGTGGTCTAATATTATTTTGGGACATTAATTAGTGTTTCTGCTCATTTGGTTTGCAGTTGTTTTTGGTTCAGTCTCAGATTGCTTCTAGTCTTGTCCTGGGTCCTGTGTTTTATTGGATTTTAAATTAGAATAATAAAGGCTATTTTAACATTGTAAAAGGATGTATAAATAAAATATATTTTGTATACTATTTCTCTTTCAGTATTTTACTATTTCTCTTTCAAATTAATTGGGAGACCTAAGGTCACCCAATTAATTTGATTTGATTTTTTTTTTTTTTTTTGAGAGGTCTACCAGTTGGCTTTAGGGCCACGTCCTCTTGTCACAATCCGGGTTTTTCCCCCCGTGTTACACAGTGACCAGGGACGCAATTTCGAGTCTGAGGTGTTCCAAGGGATGTGCAGTTTGTTTGGGATAGACAAGACTCACACAACACCATTCAGGTCGCAGTCAGACGGTCAGGTTGAGCGTTTCAATGCCACCCTTCAAAAGATCCTGGCTACTACAGCAGCATGCTGTCATTGGGATTGAGACCTGATGATTCCTTATGCTGTTATGGTTACAGGGCAACCAAACATAGTGCTACAGGCTTCTCTCCAAACTTTATGATGTTGGGCCAAGAAGTAAGTGAACCCGTGGACCTCGTCGTAGGTTTGCCTCCTGATCTGGAAGACCAACCCACTGCTCCAGAGTATGTGTAGCAGATTCGGAAACAGTTGGAGCTGGCCCACCAAATCCCTAGAGAAGCCCTGGGGGACTCAGTCACACGTGCAAAGAGACAGCACGACAAGAACTGCTGCCACACACACTATAAAGTTGGAGACCGTGTGGTATCTCATTAAAGGGACACGTCATGTCAAGAACAAAGTCAAAAAGTTCCTCCTATCATACGAAGGACCATTCTTTGTCCTAGGCCAACTGGATGACCTAGTTTACCACATACAAAAGAACCCAAGGTCCAAGGTGAAAGTCGTGCACCATGTCCAGCTAAAGCACTGCCGCAGCCGGGAGCCCCTGGACAACACATGGGTCCTGGACCAAAGTCAACACTGGGAACCTACCAAGGTTCCACCACCCACCTTGGAGGAGGACTCGGCAGACTGTGACCAGGATCTGCAGGGTTTGTTCTCTGATGCAACCGGTGGGGGCGCTGGCTGTTCCCTGCTGCCTACCTCAACTGCAATGGATCCCAATCCGGGTGTGTTTGTCGCATCCTCCCTTTCTCATGTCAACCATGAGGATGGTGGGGGTGCGGTGGGATATTCACCTCATTTAGGCCCGCCGGTTCGACGATCTAGGCGTCGCCGTAGAGCACCGGACCGGTATGGCACATGGATAGTTCCAAGTAGGACTATGGACTAAGCTTAAGGATTTCAGCTGTTCTAGTGTCCTGCAAAGTTAGCTAAAACTGTTCAACATACGTCTGTTTTCTTTATCACTGTTCAGTTGTTCAAACTGCAAAGAAAGTTTAATTGAAAAGCAAATGGTTTATCTAAACACAAAAACATGTTTTGCTGTATGTTTTTCATATCTGATAGAGGTCAAGTTAGTGTCCTGCCCGGTCGTCATAAATGCTGCTGAGTAAGTTCTTTCCTCCTCTATGGCATATAAAGCTTAATTTTGGACATGTAGGTACACCTTAAATGAGCTAATTATATCACTGGGATATGTGGTTTGATGCTATACATCACCTATATGTAATGATGATTGACGTAGTTGTCTCTTCTTAGCTGTAGGGATTGTGTATCAGTTTTGTGCATTGTAAGGCTGGAGTGGAATTATTGCTTAATTGTCATCCAGAATGGGGGTAGTGTTGTGGAAAATGCCTCCACTGTATGTGATAATTATCTCAGTGAGAGGTGTGTTTGTTGTGTATGGGGGAGTGAGACGTGAGGTAGCCGTCCTCCGGTCAGAAGAGGGCGCTGTGTGCTGAAACCCGCATGCTTGAGGAGCGAGTGAGAGACGGTTTGTGAGGCGGAGTGAGTTTGAACGACGAACGGAGCAGCGGCTATTAAGAAAAGTCTGTGCAGCCTTCAGCTGTTAGCCGGAGCTATTAAAGTTAACCTCCAACCACCTCCATGCCACCACGTGGTCTATGTTCAAGGCAAGTGAGGGAGTTAACCCCGAAGTAGAGACTTCGGCCCTGTAAGAAGATCTCCCCTGTATCTTCTGACCATGTTCAAAGGACTGAGCAGGAACGGTTAACACATTCTAATACACTTCTAGATGTCTGTTTCTCATGAAACAGCCGTACATAAGAGGCAGTTTCTGATACAGCTGTATACCATTTGTATATTCTCTCCCTTCCAGTATCAAGGTATAACCCACGTTAGGTGGTGAGTGCTATTTTTTTAACCTGTGTGCTTTTTTGATTCTGTTTTAACCTTATGAGCCAAACGATTAAGAAGTCAATATTGGTGTCAAAACCAAGCTGGAGCACTTTCGAATTTCTTAAACATTATTCATGTTAAACCAAATCCTTCATTAAGAGTTGAGGATCTGCAGTAACTTTAGTCACAGCCACTTGTCTCCAGCTATGAGGACACGCAGCGAAGATGGCAATAAAGACTGGAGTACATCCATAACACTTTTCCCTTTCTCCAAAAGCTCCAGCAAACTCAG
>CAEGAE010036374.1:0-25622 GCA_903067095.1 Girardinus metallicus | reverse complement strand
TATATATATATATATATATATATATATATATATATATATGTTAATCTTTAATACAAAAGTTAAAAAAGAAAAAGAAAAGCAAATCCTTAGCTATGACTCTCAGAGATTCCTTTGAGTGAAACATGTAAAATGCAATGCTGCCTCTGTGTGGTGTTCAGTGTTAATTACTCAGATGTGCTGTGAACATCTCCTGTGATTCAACAAAATAAAAGCTACTTGGTATCAGACGGATTGCTTCCACCACCTATGGCACTAAATACAAGGAGCTAATCTAAGTAACGATGACATTGGAAGTCTGGAGGGCTACAGACTTTTTGGATCCATTGAAAACAAGCACGGTCTTTTGAAACAGGATTAGCTTTATAATTAAAAATCTTTCTGAATATTCTTTGAAATTCCAGGAATAAAGTTGCACCTATACCTACCAAGAGTTAAAATTGAGTCATTTTATATTAGCAAACCTGACTGTTTTATTTTATACAGACTAACAGACAGAGCAAAACGCAATGGTTTTTAAAAGATCTTAACCAACAAATATATAGACAAAAAACATGTGGTGTACAGTTAGCTTATGCTGTAGATTTGCACATTTAGAGACTACTAAGTCAATTTGGATGGATATCTTGCCACAAACTCTCAGTGTGTTTTAGTACTGGGCTTTATCTGGTTCATTCTAACATGTATACTTTGGTCTAATCCATTTAATAATAGTTCTGGCTAAATGTTCGTGGTTTCAGTCTTACATAGAAACTTTGTCCAACTCTAAAGTTTTGAATTACAACTATGACCACCTCTAATGTATAGGATGAGTGTGCTAGTCCTCAATCTGCAGTTGTCGTTCCATTTGGACAACTTCTGACTTCCTTTTTATACCTTCTTAAATACTTTGGTGCCAATGAGTCCTGTCATTGTTCTCATTATACTTGGTTATTTTGACTCAGCAGTTAAAATTTACATTGTATGCTTCAAATTGAAATGTTTAGTTCTATGTTGTTCAATCCAGTTGTGAATTATACACTATACTTCAAAAGATATTTGCTTGTGTACTGGCACATATGGGCTTAACAGACTTTCCTCATCCATTAGGTTTAATACAGTTTCTGCATTTTTTAAGCCTGTGGTCATGGAAGTGATTGAAACAGCTGAATAAAATAGTGGACTAGTTGAGACAATACTTTAAGTTTTGTTTCGTGTACCTGCCCAGGGTGCACACAACTAAAATGTATCACATGAAGGTATTTTTTAATATTTCTGCAACAAAAATAGTATCAGTCATATGGAATAGCAACCAAACAACTTAGTTTGTAAAGAACATTGATAATTTGATTTCAGTAATAAGATGGCTAATTCACATTAAGATGGTGGGAAATTCCAAATTCTGAAATACTTGAAAATACCTCACAGGCAAATCATATTTTAATTAATCATATTATTATTTCAATATTTTTGACACTGTATAGTGACTTAAATGAGTTGACTTACATTAACATTTTTGGTCAGTTTAAATAAACACATATTTCGAAGTATTAATAAATTTCCATGCTGCCAGTTTTTTTTTTTATACCTATTTTAAAGTATTTGTATTAGCATAAAAGAAAAGTAACAGACAAAAAATTCAAATGTAGACATTTGAGTCATGGCGACACTTGATTGCCTTTGATGCTGTTCTTTAAATTTTTAATATGTTTTATCCCTTAACAACGCTCACATTTTTTAACCGAATGAAAGATAAAATAAACGTTTCAATAAACGAAAAACAACTTGAAGGATGAGATCAGTGTTTTCTCCACAGTAGGCGTACACCACGTGTGACGACTGTCCATAGCAGATGGTTAAATCCACGTGGTTAAAACTGCGTAGGTTTAAACGACGTTTTGTGTAGCTTAACAAACTGGACCTTAAAACTTTAGCACTGTTACACCATCAGTATACCTCTGCGAACATTTGAAAGTGTGTATTTTGGACTGATTCACAACGCAACGCGATAACTTTGACGTTACAGAAAGAAAAACTTAGGACAGTGAAAAGGATTTCACTTCTCTCTGCGTTTGAGTAAATTGTACGTCATACGCAAGGCCCACGCACGATGCGAACACTACAGCTTGTGATTGGTTGATGCAGGTATGGGGGCGGGTCGGCGTCATAGCGTAGAGCAGGAGAGAAACCGCGGCTGCGACCTATCTGTCTTTTTCCAGTCCAATGTTCTATTGAGCAGACATAACCACGTGCATGTACTAGCAGTTTAGTTACCCGTCTTTACACATCGAGATTCCAGTGTTTCATTGAAACACGCAACAGTAGTAATCATGGTGAAATTGGCAAAGGTAAGAAAAAGTATTTTTTTTTTTTTATCTTTTTACAATTACGTTGTAGATTAAGCTTGTGGTAGATTAAGCTGTGTTTACGCACGAGGCCCTTACGCTAAAGTTGTTGCGTCTAAGAAAATTACACACTAATTCACAATAGAAAGATGGACTTATGTGTTGAAATGAATTAATGGGTTATGAAGAAGTTTTTGCAAGTCGCCTAACTACTAGTGTTTGGGTTTTTTTTTTCGTAAATAACGTCGATCCTCGGTCGAAATAGCCGTGGATGGGGCCTAGCTTGGCCTGCTAACTGTAGCCAGCTTTGCAACATGGTACTCACGCGTCTCTGTTTGGGCAGCAGCTTTTAGCCTTCGATAAAGGTTAATTTCAACAACTAAGCCGTAAATTGAGACTTATATTTAACTTTTTTGTTTTACCTGTACACTTGGAAGCATGCACTATGCTAGCTCAAGTTAGCTGTAGCTTTGGTCGCGTTTTCAGCGGCATCCCCCCTCCCCCCCTACAGCTTGCAAATTAAATTAAATTAATCTTTGCTTTTCTATAGATTGTGTGTAGTAGCTCTGTTTTTTGTGTAATTTATTACACGTAAAAATCTATTAACCTGGTTGATTTAAGCTTAGCCCATATGCTAGCTGGCCTGCCTCATGAGTCCCACGTGGGTGGGTGTACGCTGAGTGACACACGAGGCGAGCAACCAAAACCGAGCGCGTATTACAGCGTTCCAACGCGGATAACACGACGCTTGGTTGTTGTATTTGATATAATTAACATTATAATGGTCTAATTAACAGGATTTTTGGGCACCAGTTTCTATTTTTATTGGATAATCTGAAATGTACATATAGTTGAAGAACTGTTTTCCATTGTGAATAAGGTACTTTTATTTGTACCTCAAATGTATGGCAGTACTTTCAGTAGTTTCTTTTTTTTATTATTCATCAAAATGTGCTATTGTGTCATTTTCAGGCAGCAAATCAAGCTCAAAAGAAAAAAGCCCCCCCACCTAAACAGGTGGAGGAAGAAGAGGACTCTAGCGAGGAGGACAGCAGTGAAGAGGAAGAGGTACTTTCCACTATGATTTTGGCTTTATTATTATTTTTTTCTTTTATATTTTTAATTTAGTGCAGTGAAATAATTTTGACATTTCTATTTTGCCATTAGGCTCCTCCAGCTAAGGTTACAAAGAAAGCAACTCCAGCAAAAGCTACAAAAGCTGTCAAGAATGGTGTGACTGCTAAGAAGGCTGAAAGTGACGAAGAGGACGATTCAGGTATTGCTTTGAACTTATTAATATTATTTTTTTTTCTCTCAGTAGATAGTCGTAACACCGAAAACCCTAAAGTATAAAAATAGCATAAATTTTTTTTTATGTCTGTTACCTGTCAGCTAAAGCTGACTATTTATGACTATTTTGCCTTCAGTTTTAGTGTTCACATATTTTACACAAACTCAGTTATTGAAGTTGAGGCTAAGAATCATTTTTGCTACACTTTCACAATACTATGAAATTTTCTTGGAAAAAATCTCCTCAAAATTTCAGCATCGTCTTAATCACCCCTACTGTTTTAAAATCATTTGATGGAATCGTTTTGGGCGTCTTTGCAAACGTAGGATTTGTAGCCGTTTTTGGACACACTAGCATGATAGATGCTTGATCTTACAATTAAAGGGTTTTTGTAATTTATTCAGTGTTTAACAAAGCTTGTTCTTCAAAGCTTTTGTTCTGCAAAGCATGGCAGGTTGTTTCTTTAAGGAGCTTTTATCTGAAACCGTTGTCTAAAACTGTGCCATGGTTTGACAATCTACAGAAGAGTCATCTGAGGAAGAGGCGCCGCCGCCTAAAAAGATGCCTGCAAAAGCTACACCCGCAAAGGCAAAAACATCAGCTAAGGCAGCCCCAGCCAAAGCCGAGGAGTCAGATGATGATGAAGATGACGACGGTATGTGGTAGTGGAGTTAAAGCAGATGCAACTTTGTGGTCCACATATATGTAGGACTTGGAAATTTTGTCAAATTTGTCCCGACACCCTCCATTTCTTGGCATGCATGGGTTTGTTCAGTACTCATGTGTGTTATGTACGGAGGAAAAGCAAAGGCAGCGCTATGTCTTCGGTGCCGGTGCGTATTTAACTGTCTGCCGGTTCTATCCTCAATCGCTGCGACACTGTTTACATTTGCATCTTAGAATCTTTACCTTGCATGGCTACCATTAACATTAACATCTATATTATTTTCTGAACAGATGAGTCTGAAGAAGAGGCGCCACCTCCCAAGAAAGGAGCCAAGGCAGCTGCAAAGCCTGCCAAGGGTCCTGCCAAGGGTCCTGCCAAGCCCGCAGTGAAAACCCAACCTGCGAAGGAGTCTTCAGATGAAGAGGATTCTGAGGAGGAGGCTCCACCCCCTAAGAAGGCTACTCCTGCGAAGCCTGCAGCAAAGGCACCAACCAAGGCTGCTGCCGAAGAGTCCTCTGATGATGACGAAGATGACGACTCAGAAGAAGAGGCCCCGGCACCCAAGAAAACCCCAGCAGCCAAACAATCAGCAAAACCAGCAGCTAAAGCACAGCCTGCTGAAGAGTCTTCTGAGGAAGATGATGACGAAGATGGTAGGACTAGGCCTGTTTGCTTTAATATAAAATCTGTACGTTACTACACTTCTGTGATGATTCCAAGGGACTTAATACTGATCATGTATGATGTCACCTTTTTATATATCTGATGAAAGTTATTTACGTTTGGTCATTTATTTTATTATTTTTAACTCCCCCCACCATGAAATGAAACTTAAAAGCGTTTACTTTCTGCAGACTCTGAGGAAGAGATGGATACCACTCCAGCTCCTGCAGCCACAAAGGCAAAGAAAGCCGGCATGGTCAAAGCAAAGGAGGAGTCAGAAGAAGAGGAGGATGATGATGATGAGGATGATGACGACGAGGACGATGACGACGATGAAGAGGGTGAGTTTAAGAGTACATATATTCCTCCCTGCTGAGGGAGGGAAATATGTAATCCTGTATTTGGTTCTGTGGGCTCTAGATTTGCCTCCAGTTTTTGACTCTTTGGTCACATTTATTTTTATTATTATTATTTCTTTTTTATGACATAAAGTTTAATATTCCTTCCTTCCTCCACAGAAGCCCCAGTAAAACCTGCAAAGAGAAAAGCAGAGGGCAAGAAGGAGACGCCACCTGCTAAGAAAGTAAAGTCAGATGGTGAAGGTAAGGAAGGATTTCATTGCAAACTTGAACTAAATTTCTACATCGAATGCCGCTTCATACAAAATAATGAAACTCGTTACTTTTATTTAGGGCTCAGTTTGTTTGTTGGAAATTTGAACTGCAACAAAGATTTTGAAGAGATCAAAGATGGGCTGAAAAAGTTCTTCTCAAAAAACGACATTGAGATCACTGACGTCCGGCTTGGAATGTCCAAGTAAGCAGCTGTTTTCAGTCATTGACTGCTGTGTACATTAAAGATTTGTGATTTTTGTGGAATGAGCTATATTGTTTTATATTGTGTCAGATTAAATCGTGCACATTTTAATCTTGGGCACGTTGAAGATTTCAGTTTTGTGGCCTGAATGCTTTAGCAAAGAGAAGTGTTTAAATGGGAGACATTCTCTTGTTTTGGACAGTGTTAAAAGTGACATGTGTCTTTTACCTTTGTAGGAGATTTGGCTATGTAGACTTTGCAAATGAGGAAGATCTCAACAGAGCGCTGGAGCTCAATGGCAAGAAATTCATGGGTCAGGAGTTGAAGCTGGATAAAGCTCGCAGCAAAGAGAGCTCACAAGAGGGCAAGAAAGGTAATAATTGTACCTACTGATAATAACAAATCAGACCTTTATTATGTGGGTTTGGTAGCTATATTACGTTTTTGGGCTGGTTTTTTTTTTTTTTCCCTGTTTCTAATAATACATGTTTTTCAGAGAGAGATGCTCGGACACTGTTTGTAAAAAACCTTCCTTACTCTGCAACAATCGATGACCTGAAAGAGCTGTTTGAAAGTGCGGTTGACGTTCGGTTGCCACAAGGCCAAACTGGTTCAAACAGAGGGTAAGCCATCTTTTTTCATAATTATTTCAACTATAATGGGTTTTTTTTTGTGTTTTTTTTTTTTAAATGAAAATATCTTAAGTTCTAAAATATGACTGGCTTAAAAATCTAGGAAACAAGGCATTTGTCTACATTTGTAAACAATGTTCAACACATTAAATTGCATTGCTTTGTTGTATTTTATAAATTTAAGGTGTACACCGTGAAGCAACATTATCACCACATATCTGGTCTGCAAAGTACATTTTTTTTTTTTCTTTTCACAGCATTGCCTACATTGAGTTCAAAACTGAGGCTGAAGCAGAGAAGATGCTGGAGGAAGCGCAGGGAGCCGAGTTGCAGGGGAGATCCATCATTGTTGACTATGTTGGAGACAAGAGCCAAAAAGGAGCAAGAGTATCTGGTAAGCTTTAAAAAAAATCATGCCAGATTAAATGTGACCGTTTTACTTATGGTGCAGCTGGTTTGCAGTATGCAAAAATATTCATATTCAACAGTGTAAAGGGAAATGTTCTTAACTGTATTCATCTGACCACTTTGCTCTTGTCATGCAGCAGGTGGCGCTGCCAGCAAAACATTGGTGGTGAATAATCTCTCCTTCAGTGCCACAGAGGAAGTGCTGCAATCCACTTTTGAGAAGGCCGTCTCTGTAAGGATTCCTCAACGAGACGGACGGCCTAAAGGGTAAGCATTGCTGTGACAACTTTTACTGAACCTCCATGCTTAAAGCTCTTTTCTACAGTAATAATTTGAGCACACCTTCTCATGAGCTCCTGTTAATCTGATCTATGATTATGCATGGATTCGCACGAGAAGCAGAGGCAATGCACAGTCAGAACTGGCTTTGCCCTATTTTTATATGGGTTTTGACAAGTTCCGCTGTGCTACAAGTCAATGCTTTTGTATTTTTCAACATGGATAGTTGAACTTTGTCAGTACTTTTTTTATTTTTTTTTTTTGTCCCCACACTTGTGACAAATTTACCTAACTAAGGTTTGTTTTTTGTTTTTAGCTTTGCTTTTGTAGAATTTGAAAGCGCAGAGGATGCCAAGGAAGCTTTGGAAAATCTCAACCACACAGAAATAGAAGGTCGCTCGGTCCGACTGGAGTTCAGCCAGAGCAGCGGTGGAAGAGATGGAGGTAGAGGAAACTCAGGTACATATCTACACTTCATTTTTATATTTGTTTTAACTTTTTCCTCTCGCACAATTGGCATGGCCAGATATGATGAAAACTTGATCTCCTGAAATTTGTTGAAGATTCTAAGATAGTCAAGTCCTGATCTGGTCTTATAGAGTGGGCTTAAGCTTCTTAGAACTGCTGTTTTTAAGGACAAAACGATTAACACTACTTTTTTCTCTCCTCCAAGGTCCAACAAAAACTCTTTTTGTCAAGGGTCTTTCCGAAGACACAACAGATCAGACTCTTAAGGACTCCTTTGAAGGGTCCGTGGCAGCCAGAATAGTTACAGACAGAGACACCGGCGCATCAAAAGGGTACGTTTACTAGGAACAGACATTCTCCACGGCTATTGGATGCTTCTCGTGAGCACCTAGCTGTCTAATAGTGACAGTGTAAGGATTCGCATGAGAAGCAGAGTGAAGTCACAGTTAAACAGACGGCTTTCTAGGTGGAAGTTGTCCATGTCTGATGTGAGACAGTTCTGTTTTATCTGATTGAAATTTAAAATGAGTTCAAATGGTTTCTCACAGCTTTTAAAGTGTAGCATAAGTTATTGAATTTGAATGTTGGGTTTCCTCCTTGTTTATTAAAAACTGTGAACCCTAAAGTTGAGCAAGATTCATAGTCTATGGTTTTGTGATGATTTTATCAGTAACCCAAGGACTCTTTCAACAGTTTTGGTTTCGTGGACTTTGACAATGAGAGTGATTGCAAGGCAGCAAAGGAGGCCATGGAGGATGGTGAAATAGATGGCAGCAAAGTGACTCTGGACTACGCCAAGCCAAAGGGTGAAGGCGGCTTCCGTGGAGGCAGAGGCGGCGGCGGCGGCGGTGGCGGAGGACGAGGAGGTTTCCGTGGAGGCCGTGGTGGGTTCGGTGGATTCGGTGGGTTCGGTGGTCGCGGTGGCGGCAGAGGAGGAAGGGGTGGACGCGGCGGCGGACGTGGAGGTTTTGGAGGTAATCTTTAGGAATATTTACCAAGGAGAGATTGCAAGGTGGTCATGTTGACTTCATACTTGGATCTTGAATTGATCTGCCTGATGAGGTTTCATTTTAATGATGCTTGGTGGTAAAATGTTTGCTCTCTCCTCATTTTAGGTGGGAGAGGAGGAGGAGGCGGATTTGGAGCAAAACCCCAGGGGAAGAAAATCAAGTTTGATGACTAAATCTTTGGTCTATTTTTTATGTTTTTCAATGGACTCTGGCTTCATCGGTTTTCAGAGCCTTTGGACATTCCAGAAACGTCATAGTTATATTTAACTGAAAAGGGGCATTTTAAGCCCTCTCTAGACCTCCCTCACCTACTCTACCCTCCTGTGCCAGAATGGTACCTCAGACCTTTTCAGCTTATGTGCTACATGTGAGAACTGAATGTCCCAAATGCAGACCTGCACCTCTTTTCCTCCTAAGGTTTTTCAGAAGGAGTAAAATGGAATATCTGAAAAGCAAGTTAGTTTAACAAAAAGCTTGTCTTGTCAGATATATTGTGTAAATTTAAACAGTTTGTATGTTTTCATTTTACCTTTTTGTAAAAAAGAATTTACACTTGTATCCATTTTTATTTTGTTTTAGTTTTCATTAGTTAAGTTTTACTGTGAAATGTATTTTCATGGTTCGCCGAGTGTCTGTCACGGTTCTTTGATGGGGTTAAGTAAGTCGCGGATGCAAGGCCACTGTGTAACAAAACGTTGTGTATTGATTCATTTTTTTCTCCATCTCAAGATTTTCTCTTGATGAAATAAAACCTCATAGGGAAGACTTTTTAATGTCGTCAAAATTAAATCAGCAGTCTGACTGAAAGTTAATCGTACAACTGGGCAGTCATAAAATACCTTTACAGATGATGGTAACAAAAGTTTTGCTTCAGATGCCTCTTCAAATACTAATCAATAAGTTTAGGGGGAGGATCCTCCAAAATAAAAACAAAAAAAAAAACAGGTCTGTTCATAAAATCTTAAATATCAAATGTTTATGTAGATGGGTTTCTCCAGAGTCTGATGTATGGAAGTTAATGCAAATAATTTACAGGGCTGGACAAGTATCAAAGAAAACTAAATTTTATTCTGTTTTCCATCATCTAAATCAGTGTCTCCAAGCTCTTTGCCACAGGAGTCAAAAATGTCTAGTTAAAAGTAGAAATGGGTCACAATTTTGTCTTAAAATTAAATCCTTTTTTTTTTTTATGTATCTTATATGCTAAACATGCAAGGTTATAATAAAACTAATAAACTAATAATTGTAGTAAAGGAATTTGTAAAAATTTTCTTGAAATTGTTTCATGTCATGTGACTTTAAGACAGGCATATAATTTCCATATATTTTGGACTAAAATGGAAAAGTATAAGTTTCTGATTTCATGGGTCAGTGCTTTTCCATTTTTGGTTTGAATCCACAATTGTTCCATTTAAATAATTTAGAAAGATTCATCGTTTCTAGCTTTCTATCCTTAAGTGATTCATTCACTTAAGGATATGATAACTATTAATTAATTAACTTCATTAATTTTTTATTTACTTCCTCACATATTTGTCCACAATCTCCTTCCTTTCATACTTCTTTCCTTGGCCATATTCTCCTGTTTTTTATGCCTTGCTTTTCATTTATTGTATGATTAATTAGGCCCGAGCAGCTAAGCGCTGCGAAGGCCTATTGTAATCATACTGTTTCTTTTTTTTTTTTTTTCCTCGGCGCAAATGAAGTGTCTTTTAGGGGCCTTTATCATATTCAAAAACTCACCAAACTTGGCGGACGCATACAGCCAGTGTGAAATTTACGTATTTTAAGGTCGTCGCAAAAATCGCGCAAGAAACTGCTCAACGGCGCCACCTAGTAACTTTCAAAATACCCTCTGCTATGACCTTATTCAGCGTAAAGACATTAAATTTGCTACACTTGTAGAGCTCCCTAAGACGCACAGAAAATATAATTAAATGTCATAGTGCAAGTCAAACAGGAAGTCAGCCATTTTGGATTGAAGTTCCGGTTTTGACCCCATTTTTGACGTTTATAGCCATTGCATTTGATCGAACTCCTAGGGATTTTGATTGCTCGGCTTCAAACTTGGTCAGTCTGTTCATAAGGCATGGCCGATTTTAAAGTTATCAAAACGGTGAGTCAAAGTTCACCTACTCGCCATGAAACAAAATTATCTACAGGATCCAAAATAACGCAGAAATGTTTCACCATACACAGAATGCACCTTTATCCAAAGCCATCTCAGTCCCCAAATCTAAATCCTAAACAAACAAAAAACTACTGGGAATACTCCTAAATGTGGCGGGTACTGTATTTGTGGAGGTTTCTAAGCATTTCATCTGTTATCCAGTGACACATTTCTTTATTTGATGCATTTTATTGCATTATTGCTCTGTATTCAATAATGTTTAATTGATTAGCCTCACAGAGGCACCAAACTTTCAGTGATTGATCATCGGGTGACCTACAATACCCAATGGTCAAATGATATCACTTAGGCCACGCAATGGTGACCATCAGGATTAATTTATGCAGAAATTCAATGCAAAAGGAGCTTTTAAGTGTTTTCTGCTACAATCGGCTGATTATATTAACCAGGAGATGGCGCAAAAGAGTTAAGAACCTTGTTTCAGGAGACATCCATCAATTTGTTGTACGTGCTGTCTCCCTGTGCCTATTTCCAGCGTTGAATAGATGAAATCTAAACAGATTTTCCATTTTATCACAGGAACAAACCTAAGAGCAGATTAAAGTGACTGATTTAATTAGATTGCATGTTTTGGCCTGTAGGTTTTCACTGGAGCATCTAAAGTGCAACAAGCCAAGGCTCTGAAAAAACACTAACAACTTTGCCACTACTTCTAAATATGTGCAGTGTCAACCTTATGAACGTGCTAGGGGGAAAATCAACAAGGAAGCCTGCATATTTGTGGCATTTAGGTAGTAGTTGTCTAAATCAAGAACATCTTGCAACACTAGTGTGTGATATCAAAGTTGTTATCTCAGTTGTATTAGTCCATAAGATTTGTTAATCTTTCGAATCAAATGTATGCTAGCTTCCCGGCGCATCTCTTATAAAACCTCTGAGACATGGAGTCTTGGTGTGCAAGTAGTTTATGTCTCATGACTTTAATAACCTTTCTACTTTTGAGGAAAAGTTGCATCATCACTTATGACTCCACCCCTACCACGGAAAAGAGGTTGACATTAGATGATTAGTGTTGACACAGAGCTCTTGGCAGGTCTGTCATGTCAGTAATACCACAAGACAGGGGACAGCTGCAGAAGTCAGTCACGCAGCTGAACAGGGATCTTTGTTGCCGAAGGTGCCTGGGCAGAGACCCTGATGATGGCACCAATGAATAACTCCATTTAGAGATCTGCTGCCTCCTCTGTATCAGTGACAGAGGTCTACTATAACCTGTGTCCATTCTTTTCTGTTTCACCTAGAGAGAGAGTCCAGGTCAACACTTTAGTTACTTTCTCGCTTGCTTCTTTGCTGTATTTGAAATAAATGAGAAAGTTCTGTGATGATTCAAATGCACTTTTAGCAAATTACTAAAGTGCAAATACAAAAATATTTAAAGTCCTTGAACCTTGTCACATTTTGTTACGTTATACTCTTGACAAAAACTGAACCTCTACCCAAGCCTGAAGACTTATGCAACCCTTTAAAGATTTTCTTTCTAAATTACTCTGTCCATCTACTCTGGGAAGCTTTTGTTTCCCGCTAAAGAAAAGTATTCCCACAGCATGATGATGTTTTCTCCATGTTTTACAGTGTTCTGGCTTTTAACAAACTCTAAACAGAGTTTCTAATTGCTTTCGTCTAACAATGAATTTTATTTGACCACTTGTCCACAAACTGGATATACCTTTACTACAGTTGGACCTGCCAACAGCTGAGCTGTGGTTTTTTGCAGCTCCTCCACCACTACCGTGGGGGTCCTGCTACTTTTCTGATTAAGGCCCACCTTAACTTTGGGTGAACAGCATATCTTGGTAGGTTTGCAATTGTGCGCCATGCTCTTTCCATTTTCGGGTGAAGATGAAAAGAGTATGGCACAGTAATAAATAAAGCTTTGAGTTATTCAAAGCTTGAAATAGGGTTAGGTTTATCTAACCCTGCTTTAGCTTTATTCCTGACTTGTCTGGTTAGTTGGTGTTCACAATGATGTCTGCTCACTAATGTTCTCAAACAAACCTTCACAGAAGGTTCTGTGAAACCTTCACGGCTTCACAGAACTGCTGGGTTTATGCTGAGATTGCATTACATTCAGAAGAACTCTATGTACTAATTAAGAGACTTCTGAAGGCAATACATTTTACTTAGGGTTATCAGATTAAATGGAACAAAAGCATGCATGCTGTGCTATTTATGTTCTTACTGGTTAAGAAGAAAGTTGAAAACAATGTTGGTCTATTACACAAAATCCTGATAAATATAACAGTTTTAGTTCTAACTTAATTGCTGAAATAAATCTTGAACACAGTGTGATGGTATCTAACAGATAATAATGGAAATAGAGAAGAACATCCATTTATTTTCAATTTGTTGTAGTTAGTAGACATCTCATGGCTTCCTTAATTTGCTTCTGTCGTGATGGTGCTCTCCAGCATAAACTATGATATTCCTTGTTTAAAGCTCTGTCAGTAGTGGTCCTCTAGAATGATGGAGATCTATTGTGAAAGTTTGCATCCTCATCCAACTGTCTTTGCCATCAGACTGACATCAAAGGCTCCTTCTAATTAGTGCTGGCAAACACAAAGCTCTGACCTGGATGCTGGTTGTGTACTTGCTGACACAGACAAACATCATCACTGGAGTGAGAAATTTTCACCAGAATGTACAGCACATTCTGACAGCTGCTTGATAAATCAATTCTGTTACTTTTCCTGTTTCCACTTAGGCTTGAAATTGAGACTCAACAGGGAGTTTTTTCTTTATCATAAAGCAAAAACACTTTTTCAGTTTTTTTTTGTCTTGGTTTATTGGCTTCCAATGTGGCTGCCACATTCTGGAAAAGGCTGGTAAGAAAAGTCAGTTGTTTTTGCTTTTCATTTACTTACCATTGATTTAAATTTATACACGTCTTTGACTTGGCTTCTGTTTTAGAATATGCTAATACAGGAACAATATTATTTTCCACATTTACTGTACAGTATTTTATGCATTATGTTTACAATGTGAGCGAATACAGTGTTTATCTTTTGTGTGCTGCACCTGTATTTTTTATGCCTTAGAAGACCATGGTGGAAAGATTTAGCTTAAAATGGATAAATAAATGGATTTAGTTTGTCCTCTTCCATCTCAAATAATTGCTATTATTTGAGATGGAAAACCATATGGTTAAGAACATGAGAGCCATTTCAATTTCTTTCCATTTATCTTGTACATGTCATGTATGAAAGATTTTGGAACAATTTTTTTGTGAAAACATTATTCAGTCTTAGCATCCATTCTTCCTTATCTTCTTATCTGGAAGTGTTTGCCCACTCGTGCAAAAGTTTTTGAATTATATTAAATTGTGTAGACATCTCTTGCTCAGCCCATTGATTTGCACACAGATTTAGTTCTGGAGTCTGGCTAAGCCACTCCTAATTTTTAGTTTTCCTTCGCTAATGTTGTTTTCATGTGGATCTGACTGTACTCTTGGATTCACAGTAATGGTAAAAAATACAATCTCTCCTCATTCCAAGCTTTCTAACAACAATTTGAATTATTTGGGTCAAAACTGACTTTTATTGGAACTGTGCATTATTGCATCCACTTTATTGAAACCAATTTCACTTGAAAGAAATGTAACCTGAGAACATGATGCTGCCACCCTGATGTCCTACTGTGGGCGTGGTGTTGTTTGTTTTGTTCCAGACATGTCTTTTAGTCATAGCCCATGACTTTGTGTGTAGTTTCATCAAACCATGACACATTCTTTCATAAAACTTTAGCCGGACAGTATGATTTTTCTTTTCTTTTTCTTTTTCATAACCATCCTCCTTACCATAGACATATTGAGTGTACAACTAATTATTGTTGCAACCAGAATGCATCCAATGCTTGTTGGAAATTCCAGCAGCTCCCTGCATGTTAGTATCCTCCTAGATCAGTTTTTCTTTTGTGTTTTCAATACTTTAGGGAAAACATACAGTTTTGTTGTGTTATTGTTGTTCCATATTTCCATTCATAACTCGTGTCTGTTTTCATTATGCCATGGAATATACATATATATAAAGCATTCCTGACTGATGTTTTTTGAGATGACTGAGATCCATTGTAGCATCTTTGCTAACTCTACCGTCAGCTAAAGGATGCTAAAGGGGAACATTACAGAAAGTAAAAACCCTGATGTTTGTTTTGGGTTCATCTGATTCAAAATAATTAATTAAATTTATACATTTATGAGGTGTAAACCTGTCAGACGTTTGGTCAAGCATGTAGTAGTCTAAAGATGTGCCCACTTATGCAACCCTGCATGCATAAGGGTTGCATAAAGTAATAAAACACAAGAGCAATATTAATGTCTTATTAGCTTTTTGTTCATCTTTACTGTCTAGTTCTACTTCCGTGATGCAAAAGCAAATAAAACAAAGGTTAGTTAAAAATTTATACTAATTGAAATGGTTTCAGACCTGTTGAACTAAGATAGGAATAGATTTCAATTTGAGGAGCAGGAAATATCAAGCATACACACTATGCTTTTATTCTTCAGCATGGTTAGAAAGAAAGAGTCACAAAAAGCAGAGCAACTTTAGATAAATTAAAGCATGGTGCCCTCTTACACAGTAACCACCCTCTGTGTATGTTCAAGCATGAAGTTGTGACTTTTGTCCCACTGCCTACTACTCTATGTTTTCTGTAACCAAATTCCACCTGTACCCCTTTAGCCCAATGCAAATTCAAATTCAAACCACACTACTAATGACATTCTTGCAGATTTATTTACTTTTTCCTCTGATTAGAGACTCTTGCAATGCCTTAATAGAGACACAGTACATGGCAGGCACACTTTATAGTGTTGAACCTGATAAGCCACGCTGAAAAATCCAATAAAAGAGATAAATCCGCTCAGAGGTTTGACTCTAGATCACTTTAACATGTCTGTAAAACAAGAGATGGTTCAAGGAGATAAACTTTTAGCTACTGGTTAGGCAAGCGCACTCTCATGAAACACAATCTAAAGACGATCCCATTCATGTATTCCTTGTTTTGTACTTGTGCCCGAAGAGGAAGGTGTTTCTTTTATGAAAATCTGCTTTGATGTTCAAAAAAGATGTGCTCACTGTTCCTCTAACAATATGGTTTTGCTGAAAAGACATACTGACAAGGACACTCAGCATATACAAGGCAAAATGTTACATCAGAAGTCTGAGAAGTTACCCTTTGGTAACTTAATAAACATAGAGGATTTTAGTACAAGGTTGACAAAGTAAAAATACGTTTGTGTCCATAATTTTAGTTGTTTCTCTAGTGTCATTTTTGCTGTGTAACCTAAACACTCACAGTGATACTGATCTCCTTTCATTAGGTGATATGATCTGAACTGGCACTGAGATTTCAGGAGCAGATAGACAAAGATAGCCAATGTAGGACAGATTGATCATTAAGATTGTGAAAAGGTTTATTTACAGATGACATCACATGTACATACATTGTATGTGTGTATATAGAAACATATACACACACTTGTGCGTGTGTGTCAATATTACATACATTTACATTACTTAATCTTAATCACCACCCACTACACCCCTGCCACATGGGGTTGTAATCACAGAAGTTTACATTATTACATTTAAATAAATTCAAGAACTCCCACGTTTGCCCCCTTCTTTTACTGGGGGCAACAGATGCCATTCAATCGTACCAGCAACAGTTTGAAATTCACAGTGTTATTGTCACCTCCCTTTTATAAATTTATGTCAAGTATATCAGCACTTAAATCCACAGACTTAATGTGTGAAACAGGTATAAAGATGTTTTTTTTATGTATTCAGTAGACGTCTAAATTAAATCAGACATGTTCCAAAGCAACAAGTGAAATTAATTAAGTTATTCAGATGTTATTATAGCATTTCTATTATTTCTAAAAGTGGCCAGTGATATTGAAAAATTATGCCTCAATATGATACACTGAAAAACCCCCCATCTATAACACGTTTGATTGATGGAACTAAAAGTATGGTCTGACACCATAAATGTGTTGAATGAATCTTCACTAAATAATTTATTCGAGTTGTTCCTAAATCAAACACATACAAATATTTTTTTTTGAAAGCCAATTGAAACAAATTTAATAGTTTATCTAGTTTAACTGATTTCTTTCAAAATTCTGCAATTTTGAAGTTTCAGAATAGACACATAAGGCGCTCAGCATTGTTTAAATTTTTTGACTAATTTAAAAATATGGAGCTCATATTTTAGGATGAGCTCCAAAATATTGCATTTATTCAAAGTAAATCCAGCTATATATATACCATTTAGATATTATTTAGGGTTGATAACATAACAATTAAAAAAGTGGCCAATTTCAAAGCATTTTTATTTTTTATTTTTTTTTGCTTTAAATCAGGTACAACCAAAAAACAACCTTGGCTTACAGTACACTAACTTAAGTAAAACATTTTTATTTGAGTTTAGGTTTGTTAAATACTTTATTCTTTCACGTTTCTTAATTTTATGTTTGATCTGTTTTCATTTAACAAGACTGACATAAGTATAAATCACAAAGTATGCCAGTATGGTGCGCTGTCTTTGTCCACAAAAGTTGGATTTTCTGAGTTCCCAGTTAGAAAAAAACAAAAATTCCCAATAAAAATCATAATTTCATCTCAAAAAGGTTGGAAGTAGCTGCATAATCCAGAGTTCTATGACAAATATGGGTGCAGCACAGATACATTTCTGTCAAGGCTGCAAGCATAAAATCTATGAGCAACTCTGATAGTTTGTCTCTCCTTAAACCACTCAGACTGTGTTTAAGGAGACACAAACAGATCACTTAGTGCTGTAAAATCCACATCTCTAAACAACTTCCTTTATAATTTGAACACTTTTAGTGAAGAGAAATGCATAGCTTTGTCTTATGCTGCCCATAGTTAGCACCAATCCACTTAATAATTTCTACCAGTTTTCCAACTTGCCACTAGAAAACACTCAAGTGTGATGACATTTCCGTAACAAATCAAACGCACCACTACAGAAAAAAAATTATTTCATTTCATAAAATTGTTGTTAGTTTTTTCTTTTCAAATAAATATTATTTGGGTTTTATTTGACCTGGCTTAAATGAATCAAACAAAACTCTGAATAAAAACTAAATACATTAAACCAGTCCAGCTGTATTATAACATATAACAACATAACTGTTTTGCCTGGAAAGAAAGCCAAGCAGCTATATTGATTAATGCAAGTTAACAAGCTGTTTTGTTGTTTTAGTGCAGTTGTTTGTTCATCTGAAACTCCAGCGTTTAGTTTCTATTACCCAAAAGGAGGCCGTTTAGAACATATAGCTGCATGCTGGAGCAGAAGCAACCTTGATTTCAAATTAAACCCTTGGGTCTTTTACTTATAATGCAGTTATACCTTTTTCTTGAACAAAGTTGCTTTGAAGCAAAGCTAAAACCCCATTTGTTGAGAGTTGCCTTTGATTATTAAGTGGATGCAAATTAATTCTAGTCTGCACTGCAACTTTTTACTTCACTTTATTTTGCCGCAGTAACGTAAAGCTTCGTTTTTTCTTTGCTCGTGGCGTTTTGTTTTTGTTATGTAAAGCACTTTGAACTGTGTGTTGTTGTTGAAATGTGCTATGCAAATAAACTTGATTTGAACTGCTTTCTGATGTTGCAGCAAATACAGTAAAACATGTTTTGATAATGCATAGTGTGTGCTTTGGAAACTTAAGTTTATAATTAGTAATAGTCTAAAGAGAGGACAGTGGGAGAACTGTTGTTCGGGCCACATAAAGGGTGAGGAGTAAGTCATCTATTATTGCTTGTAGCAGAGTGAGACCATTTTTGAACATTTGCAGCAGAGCCTGCAGCTGCATATTGTCAAAATAAAAATGTGACTGTGATAGATGCTGTCTCTGAATTTGAACGCTAACAGAGTTCTCAGTACATAAATAGAAACCCACAATTCTTTATGAACCTTTAAAAATTGCAATAATTTACTTGACAAATTAAAAACGCTCTTCGACTCTCCAAAGAGTCATCAAGGAGAGTTTACTTGGAAGTTTGCTTTGTTGCTCGCTGCATTTGGCAGCATTTTCCTTTGGTGCTCTCTGTGGTAAAGTTCAGCTGCGGGGTTTTGTCTTTAACTCTCCCGGAGCTATAGGAGTTCCACTTTCTTCGAGCAGTTCAGTTCACTGTTGACCAGATGCCACATGCGCATGAGGTCCGACGGGAGGAGCTTGTGCACTACTATCATGTTTTTGAAGAAACAGGGCTCCCGGTTCATTTTACTGTTTTTGTTTTTCACTAAGCCAAATGTCTTGAAGGCATTGTGTTTTACAGGCGTGACCTGCAGCGCTTCCAGGCACATACCCAAGAATACATCGTCAATGGGGTATATCTCAAGGGTCTCTGCGGCCCAGTGAAGCCTCCTTGCAAGCATCCCATGCATGAGAAACCCCCCGCCACCAGCATATGGAGGGTAGTAGGTTTTATTATAGAGAGCATGAGGGATGTAATATTTGTTTTCCTTCTTACGAATGGGCTTAGCCTTGAAAATCACATCCCCTACAAACAGGTTCTTGTCATGGCTGCTGCCTTCTAGAAACTCCAAAATGTTCTCCACACTTACAAAGACATCATCGTCCCCCTTGAAGACATACTGTACTCTGGGGCAGTAGGTGTGGAACCACTTGAGAAAATGAATCTCTTTAAGTGTCAGATTGAAGAAACTGTCTAAGAAGTCCCACTGAAGAAGATCTCCGTAGATATAGTTCTCATACTCTACAAGTTTTTGATGATTAGCTCTTTCTTCAACATTTGAAGGCGTACCAAGCAGGAACAAGGTTTTTATCCTCTTCCCGTCGACCACCTGCTCCTTACCCCAGGTTTTTCGGATTACTTCTCTGCGGTCATGCTGGGTGGCCACCGATTTAATCACCATGAGCAAATAAATATCCTCTGTGCACTTCTCTGGGTGGTTGAGAATCATAGGGAAAAAATGGCAGTGGCGATAAAGCATGAACTGCTTGAAGTTGTCCTCAAGCGTCTTGAACCAAGCCTGGCTTGACAGGTTGAGGTTGGCGCTGCAGTTGGAGCTGGTCACGTCCCAGTGACCGGGGCTGGTGTTGTTGGTAACTCCGGGCTCCTGTGTGGTAGCCCAGGCTTTGACCTTTGGCTTCTGCCTGCCAGCCTTCCAGAAGCTCTTTAACCCCAGGTGCAAGCCAGGTCCCTCCTCTGGACGGGCTCTGAGTCCATCTGCTTGAGACGCATGCATATGAGCCAGCCGCTCCAACTCAAATGGAGTCCCCATGTTGATGCTGCCCTTCTGGACAACGGTGAGTGCCACCACAGCCAGGAAGAACATGGCACACACCCTCTTGTACACTCTCCAGCGATCTCTGTTGTTCATTCTACAGGAAGTCAAAAATCACAGACAACGTTAGGATTTGTTAACAGTATTGAATAGTACATTTTGATTTGCATTGTATTTGCAAAGTCAATGAGAGAATCAAACTTTTTTATGTCGGTGTAGATTACAATGCCTTGCCTTAAATACCAATATTTTCACATTAAAACCACAAACACCCATCCACTCATGGTCTTTACCTACGTCTCCATGAAAGGTTGCAGTGGTTGCCTCAGGACACCTTGGACCTGATGCCAATCACAGAGCTACACATAGACAAACAGACCAAATAACCACACACACTAAACCTAAAGGTAATTTAGAGAGACTAATTATGCACCACATGCATGGGGTGAAAATGCAAACTCCATACAAAAGGCCCCAGCTCAGGGTTCAAACCCAGGACCTTCTTGTTGCTAGGGAACAAGGCTGCATCACCATGCACTCAAATGATAAGCTCCTCTGTGTCTATTTATTAAGTTTTAATTTTGTACAATAGACCAGCAGGAAGGATAATTGTCAGCTGAAAATAAATTTATATATGGTTATCAAAATTGTTTAAGAAAAAGCAGAATACTGTGACATGAAGATTTGTTCAACCAAATTAATCTGATCTATCCGAATACAATTCGATATAAATAATTGTCTCCTGATCAGTAAATCCATTAATTTGTGACTTAAGCTCAGTCTAAACAAGCTGTTCTGTGAAAACTTAAGAGGTTTGTGAGGGAACATCAGCTACTAAATCGCATAATGAAAACAAAGGAACATACTGGACAGGTCAGGGGTAAAGTTGTGGGACTGTTTAACAGAGATGGTCATAAAAACAATATCGTAAGCCTTGAACATCTCACAGAGCACTGTTCAATCCACCATGTAAGAATGCAATAAGATTGTCACAACTACAAAACCTACTAAGCCATGTCTACCTAAAATGAAGGATGTGGCAATGAGATTAATCGGAGAAGCAACCAAGAGGCCTGTGGTAACTCTGGAGAAGCTGCAGAGATTCAGAGCTCAGGTGGGAGAATATGTTGACAGGACAACTGTTATTTTAGCACTTCCCAAATCTGGCCTTTATGAAAGAAGATCGAGAAGAAGAGAAGGCAATGTTGAAAAAGACCAAGAGACATTGCCTTTGCAGGCCATGTAAGGGACCCAGCAGCTGAGGGAAAAAACTGTGTACAGAAAAGCATTAATGGAATACATTTGAGCAAATTATATCCACGTATAAGACAAACTCAAAAGTTCAGATCCAACTGAATCTGTTGTTAGACTTAAAATGTTTGTTTTTCAGATCTTTAGTTGTAAAACCATTTATTCATTTCTCTGCTCAGTAAAACAAATTGAGGTTTGTGGTTGTAATGTGACAATGTTTAAAGGGTATAAATATTTTTGCAAGGCATTGACAGCTTGAAAATAAAACCTGTTATGAGTTTCCTGTTTATTTGGAATACATTTTTGACGCAAAAAAAAAGTTGGACTGTAATATATAAAGAAACCGTTATGAGTATCTTTTTGTAATAAGTCAGCAAAGACAACCAAACCCTAAATTAAGTGCATTTGATCAAAATCAGAACAAAAACAGTGACATGTTTAAGAACGCATTCTGTTTTACATATTTTTCCCTCCTTTTGTACGATAACAATTAAGATTAACATAGTGGAAAACTCAGCATGTAGTCTTTATAATCACACCAGTATATACGTCTTCAGGAAGAACATGTGGAATGCTCTCCAGATTCTCACATTTCCAAAATGTCATCCAGGGGCTCCCTCTATCCACAACCACTGAGACAGTGGGCCCCCTTACCTTTGAGGGATTCTTTCTCCTTCCCGCCTCTTAATTATCAGCCAGTTACTGAATGTCAGCCCGGAAACATATAAGTAAAAAAACATAACCCCCCCCCCATAAAAATCCGAGATAAGTATGAGAGGCTCTGTCTTTAAATGGATGCCTTTAGCTTTCTGATTACAGTGTCTTGAAACAATAAATCGGATGTGACTTTTTGAAATGGCAAGGAAGAGGAAAATAAAATGCTTTAAAATAGTTTTGCTGATAATTACAGATAATTCAAATGTATTTTTAAATCAAATGTAGAATGTTGGAACACCTGTTCATATGTTATATGTCCCTTAATAAAATGGTTTTGAGTTTTATTTATCTAACGATGAGGTGTCCCAGTTTCATCTGAACGATTTCCACAAAATATGGGTTGAATAATCCTTTACTTTTTTTTTTTTTTTTTGCAGAAAGTCAGCTATATAACGATGAATCTAAGCGAGTGAATTTACTGATTTGACGCCAACGTTACCATAAAAAAGGGAGACAACTTACCTGTTCTGTCTTCTGCTTTAGACAATGAGATCTCTCTACCAACCGAGCTTTATTGACTATTTCTAAAAAATACAACAGGGTTTCCGAAAATCCTTAGAGGCGAATTGGTTCTGATTAAGGAGGCAAAACAGATGTGCCATGCGAAGCCGTTTCTCTGCGCTCTGACGTCTGCGCACCGTTGCGCGGTCACAGCTCAGGAGTGCTGTGCGCTCCGAGCCGTTTTTAAAGGCTCTGCTCCGAGCACGTGAAACAGGATGTGGAAAGTGAATGAACACGCAAGCAGGGCAGTCAATCAAAAGTGATGCTAAAGCCTCTTAAGACAAACCAAACGTTCAGTATCTCGTTTGTAATGTTTAGATAACCAGATAGGGATTAGCAGACATGGAGTCCTGAACTAACAACCAGGAACACGAACTTAAACTGAGCCTTTTAAGCACCATGGATCTTGATAACTGTATAGTCGATGATATATAAAAATCTAAGCAGGTGGTTATTGGTGTGGCTCCCACGGATGCATAGTAACTAGTTAAATTTACTCAGCTACATCCATCTATTTATCTGTCTGTCCGTCCGTCTGTGTTTGTCCGTCCATCTGAAAAGCTTTGCAAAAATGTATTTATTTATTTGCTTGTTTTTCTTGTTGAATGATGACAGTAGAAAGGGTAACATTCATGCAAGAGCAGGAGGTCAGAAACATTCTTGTATCAGAATTAGTCAATAAAATAAGATAATGCCAGATATTTTATTGAAAGTCTTTTTTCCCCTCCTTCAGCACCATTGGTGTTTTAGAACAGTTTCGAGGGAGTCAAAAGTACAATGTCAAGGCAGTAAATCAGCACCTTGTTACCACTGCTGTGCTACCACGCAATCAGACACTTTTATTATCATTACTCTGGCTTTGCAACATTTACATTTGCTTCTGATGATCCCTCTGCTGCTAGAGAGGGTACAATGCACTAAACCTTAGACAGGTGACAAAACCGGCTGAATGTTGTATGGGGTTCTTTACAGCAAATTTCCTAGTCAGGCTCATTGTCTGTTAGCCACAGCACCATGAAGGTCATTTGTATATTAAAGATCAAACATGATCAATATTTGATCTTTACTTGTTAAACCAACAGTGGATTCCATAGAGTTCACATTTTCGACATGCAGTTTTGTTGAGAAATCAGGAGCAGTTAACATTTTACCTGCAGTAAAAAATAACTTTCATTAGCATGTTTTGTGAATGGGCTAACCTGAAGGTTGAAGTGGCAATCAGAGCTGATCCAGGAGCAAAGCAAACACTCTGCCATTAAACCATTAAACTGCTGTCATGTATACATGGTGTCTTAACAACTAGTCCTCTACATTGTTATGCTGTCCTGTGAAATTTCAAGTGCTCTTGGGGACTCCAGCCTACCAGGGGTCATAAGCAGCTGCATACGCTGCTTCAGACTTTCATCATCTTATGGTTGGAGCCAAATCTGTAAGTAATGTGTGCCAAAAAATGCCAGTTTTTTTTTTTGTATGTTTGTTTTGCACTAGAACAGCTAATCGTGATCTAGTGCCTTCCACTGGCTCCTCCACGTTCAGAGCTTATATCTATACAACAGAATGTTTTATTTAGGATGATAAAGTTTCAGAAACAACAATATCAATAAATGGCACATTTTGGTTTTAGTCATTCAAGACAGCTCATGATCTGTTTATGGTTTTTGGTTTCTTCATTCAAAATAATTATTTTGAGTAGAAATAATTCAGCTGTCTTCGATAACTAAGTGTCCCTCAATCTTTTTGTAGTGTTGGGGAGGAACAATAAAAACTCCCTCTGCTTCAAAACAGATTTTTTTCAGTCTAACAACAGCTGTGATTCAGAATCCCTCCTTCCTTTCCATCTCTCTCCATTTCCTGAATCCAACCAGCCATCCTTCTCTGGGCCATGTGCATCCTGTTGCCTGCTGGTGATGTTTTTTCCCGTTTTGATTTTTTCTTTTTCACATCTCTGCAGCTTTCGTCCGCGTATACGCCGGAGAAGAGCGAAGTGGTGATGGATATTATGGTTCATTGTGCTTCCTTAGCTGATCAGAAACAATTAGTCACTGAAGACAAACAAAGGCATCAGCCAATAAGAACGCGGAGGGATTTGTTGCACCATGGCCCATCCCATGCAGGGGTCAGAATCACTCTCAGAATCCACCAGCTGATTGAGGCTCTGCTCTTTTGACCGTCTCCTTCTCCCGCTGGTGTATTCAGGGACGAGGCGTTAAGGTTATCACATGTGCTTTATCAGGAGAAAGACTTCTTCATATGGTCTTACAGACTCTGGTCCAAAGAAAACTATCTGAATATCAGATTGTCAAAGGTCACATTTGAATTTCATTTTGTCTGCCACACTCAGCTCAAATTTGTAAATTTTAAAAAGATGGCATTCCTTAATGCAAAATCCCCAGCAGAGAGATAATTTTTACTTAAATTATTTTATTTCCAGAAAGTGTTCAATGTAATTATAATGTCAAGGAGGAGTTTATAACATGCACTTGCAAGACTGTTGTGGAAATGTTAGGTTTTTTGACTATGCTGACTTTTCCAGCCTCTGACAAAGCAAATAACTACTTAAACACTGGATTTTGAATGTTCACTTCCAAAGTTCTAAACATTTCCAATAAGGTAGTGATTAAAGTCAGACCTATTATGCTTTATATCACACTGTGTCCTGATTAAAATTATTCCTGTACTGGACAAAGTGATCAGAATATGAGTTACGAATTATAGTTTTCATGTACTTTTCATCTAGTTTTTTTTTTTTTTTTATCTCAGCCACCCAATCTGGTGTCCACTTCTGTCAGGAATATTTTAAAACTGACATCATGAGTCAATATCAAAGCAGTTAATGATTGAAAAGCCGTGTTCACAGCTAATAAACCTTGATCTTGTGTCGAATGAATGGCTGTAAGCAGGAAACAGAAACTTAAATGGTGGATTTTTTTTTTACCACATTAGATTGCATGACTCACATGTCTTTCATTATAAATTGTCTATGTTGGGACTTCCCTTTTACTCAAGCTTTTGTTCTTGAATGTCAAGATCCATTTGACAAACAATGATTTTGTAAGAAATTGACAAGTTTATTTTAATTTTTTTTTTGTATTTCATGGGGACAAAGGATCCTCAGAAATATATATATATATATA
>CAEGAE010036370.1:0-34335 GCA_903067095.1 Girardinus metallicus | reverse complement strand
ACTCCGTGCAGAAAGACCCCGGGCCGGGAATCGAACCCAGAACCTTCTTGCTGCAAGGCAACAGCTCTACCAACTGCGCCACTGTGCAGCCCGTACAAATACATTTTGTACTAAAATCCCTCAGGATTTGGAAAGCATCTGCATAGGGAAGAGGACCCCAATCACTTCTGAGATGTGTGCAGACCTGTTCACCAACTTCATGGGATAGAGGATTTAGCTTTATGCTTGCCGACATCAGTTTCACAATCAAAGTACTTTTGCTTGAGTATCAAACACTTATTGCATTCAGTAATACAAATTAAGTGTAAATATTTGGTTTCTTGCTTTTTGTGCATGTGCCAACAATATGGTGGGTTGTTCATTTACAATGGAAACCAGAAATTTGCATACCCCAGATAAGAAGGCACAGTTAGCTTTTTCTTTCTATTTGAAGTCAAATCAGACCAAGCTTCTCTTACTTTAGATCAGCAAGTGGTGCCAAAGTTAATATTTGCAGAGCATCACAAGATATCCATGGTTTATTGATCTGTCAAGTACCAACCTGATAGAAGTGGAGAGCATCAAAACAGCTAGAGAGATTAGAAATGTTCCCCATTTTCTAAAGGAATCCACAGAAGGACAGCCCAAAGAATTATATAAAATAAATCATCTCCTCAAATGGGCTCCAATTAGATTTGAAATAACCAAGTAAGTCTGCCACTACATTGTTTGTAGGTTGGGCATAAAATGTATAGCTATAAAATTCAAAGTCCTTGATGTTTGGAATAAGTTATAACCAGAAGAAATATAATTTTTCATGAAGAATCTGAACGTAGCCTTGGGTTCAGGTTTTTAATTAGCATTCATTTCTCTTTTCTCAAAGTACATGACAGTGTCAGTGTTTATTGTTTGGAAATCATTAATGCCTTGCTAAAGGTTACTTGTGTTATTGCACACAATTTATGGTTTATACTTGGCTTCTCTCTTGAACACAGAAATGAAAGCTCTCTGAGCTGTTTGAGACAAACAGTAATATATAATAAAATAAGAATTAAATGATTTTCATCCACCCTCCAACCAAACAAAAAAACCTCTTGCCCCTTATTTTTCGCATTGTCAAAGGCAGAAATAATGATTTCCCATTTGGTATGCATTTTCCCCGTCTCTCTCCGGTGGATTTTGGGGTGGGGGCGGGGGCAGAAAGGCAGCGTGGCGCTTGCGCCTTATTAAAAGTCGGACCTGTGTTCCGTATCTTATCAAATACAGAGACAAAAATTACAAAAACAACCCTCTGTGTTAGATTGTCTGGCTGAATGGTAAATATCAGGCTTATAATGAGCTTTCCCTGTTGCTGTTTCCCTCTTTTGTAATGTAAAGTGGTTAAGCACCTCTGAGAGAAGGGTACTTCTTTGCTTCTGTAAACATCACTTCCTCCATCGCTCACGTCCCTGGGACATCCAGTTCCTCAGTGGCACTAAAAGTAAACCCCTTCTTCAATAGAACCCAATTACAGAAAAATTTTTCCATCATTTGATGGCTGCCTCTAAAAATAACCTGCAATGACTCATTCTCAAAAATTAAATAGAAATTACTACATTACCCCCAAATACCTTGGTCTTTTAAAATTTTTAGTTTGTTAGTTTTTTCTGTGTGTGTACAATGGGTTAATGCTCTTTCTGACGTAATCTAAGTTGATCTTTTCCCCTCAAGCTTTTCAGCATTTTTTAATGTGCCTGTCTGTGTATGTGCTTTTACCAAACATTCTCAGTGCTGACCTGAAAATAAAATGTAGCAATGTAGTTGCTCTATGTCATAAATAAACAAAAACATGGTAAAAACCCCATAGAATTATAGCGTGGCTAATAAAACCCTTCAGTCAGACAGAGGTACTGAAAATTGATTGTAAAAATTTGTTTAACATCTATAATCAAAAAGACAAATTTCATTTTTTCATACAAAATTCTTTGCAATGTTTAATTTTTATTCAAAATAATTTGTTTTAACAAATATGTTCCTATGAGAAGCTTTATACCTGCCTAAACTTATGTATTTGCTCTTTTATGAGAGCAGGCGATCTTAGTTTTGTATAGTATTTTAATTAAACTTTTAATTTTGATGGAACACAAAAACAAACGAACCAAAAAAAAATCCAGTTTGTGGCTCAAAAAAGCAATTCGTTCAACTAAGCTCCAAACCTGAGTTTGTCTTGTCTTGTTGAAAATGAAACTACACAAAAAGCTATATGACCATTTGACTGGGCATAGCTCCACAGCAGCAAACTTTTCATGGCAAAACCAGTTAAAAGATGTCAGATTTGTATTTGTAATTTGAATTTCCATGTAAAAAAAAGGTCTCTTACATGGACTTTGCTCACAATTATATGTTCTGTATGCCTAAAGGTGACAGAACTTTATTTTAGCATAACCTGTTTACTTACTGCGTTTGTACCTCCTTCTTCAATAGAACCCTGCAAGTATGTACAACATGAAAGCCCACGCTAAAGTTTTTGTCATTAGTGAGTTGGATATTTGTCTCAGTTTAGGTTATTTTATCATTTTTCACTTAGCGTCTGCATACCTTTGTGCTGCACATACGCTCATTCGCTCTCCAGTCTGTGTTTACCTTTTGCATCCTAGAGCTGTTTGATGTCCTGAGAAATAAGCCAGACGCTGAACAACATTCTAAAATTTTAAAGAAAACATATCCAGCTGTCACAGCGGTACAAGAAGTAATGTAGCTCTGAGAATTTTTAGTCCAGGATTTGTACTTTCTTTGAAATATCAGTGACAAGACTCATGCCATCTGTCACAGAAGTACCCTGCATGTTTATTACTGTCAGTTCTTTGGAAACTCAACTCCCACCATGACTTTGACAGAAACCGATTTTAATTTTTTTGCAAACCAAAATCTATTTCTCCAGAGTGGCAATGGTGTATGCAAAAAGGGAGTAAGGTAAGGAAAAGCCTATGCAATTGGAATGGGTAATACAATGATAAACTGTAGCAGTACTTTATAACATGTCAAGTCACGTTAAGATGAAAAATGTGTCGAAGGTCTTCCTTTCAGATGCTAAATATTGGCACACAAAAAAACCAGATTACCATTAAGCACCATTATCATGAATATACTTATCACTGTTCTAAAGTTTTCATATCCTGACAGATTCTAGTAATTGCCCAAATTTCTCCATTATTCTACACATAGTTCTACTCATATGAAGCAAAAATATGTTTCAATTTAATACACAGATGAGGTCCTGTACAATAGTAGTAGCATCTTATTGCTCATGGTCATATATAAAACATTGTGAAAAAGAATTTTCACTTTGCAGAAAGTAAAATCAAGAAATCCAGGGTTAAGGCAGGTTTTTGCCAAAGGTTTTTCCTGGAAGTTCAAATTATTGCACTGTCAAAAAGGCTGCAACACCCCATCCTGCCTTCAAGCTTTCTTTTGATCTTCAAACTAATTTTAATATCAGACAAAGATAACATCAGAAAACGCAAAAATCAAAAGGGTTTTAATTTAATAAGAGGAAAAAAATCTATCTAAACCAAGCTGTCGTTGTGTGAAAAATCTATTGAAATCTGATACAAAAACAGATTAATAATTTACCCTGAAACTAACTGAACTTTGGGTTTTGCAAGGTGCTCAAATATCCATCCATCCATGTTCTATATACCCTTGTACCTAGTGGGGTCGGGAGGAATGCTGGTGCCTATCTCCAGCTAACGTTCTGGGCAAGAGGTGGGGGGGGTGCTCAAATATAATTAAGATATTCTGAATTATTATTTTTTTTATCTAATTGGGATGATTATTAAATCAGTAAAGGACTTAATTTAACATTTAATCAAATTTGTGCTGTTATAAGGTTTGACATTAAAATAGTTTTTCAGGTTATTTGTCTTAATTATTATAATTAATTATTTAATCTCCCACCTTTGTTCATTATACTTATCTTACTGCTCTCAAATCTTGACTTTACCAAATTTGTATTCATATTTTTGGTTGTTGAAGTGTGCTTACCCATCAAGAAGCCACACATCTTTGATCTTGAAAGCTAATTGTAGAAAGTCAATAAAGATTAATTCGTACTTTGAATAAAAAAATGCTTCCAGTTACCATACAAATACTCGTACTACTAATATTATTATATCTACAACTAACAATGTTAATTCAATATTTGGAAGCATGACCAACACAGACTGAATGGCACTTTCTCCGCTAACATTGTTAAGCTACAGGCAGACTACAATTCTAAAACAGCGCAGAAAATCGGTGTCATCGTTCATAACTTCTCCTGCTGTTCAGTGATTGGCCCAGTAGAAAAATCTACTGGAGACAATCCAAGTCAAGGGGAGAAAGCTCTGACTGTGTGTAAATGAGAATTTTTTTTTTTTTGGAGCAGAATTGCACAGGAAGAGTGTCCAGGTTACATATTTTATAAAAGATACTTTCCCTTGGATAAGCATCTAAATTGTATGTTAATTACTAATATATCATAGACTGCCCAAAATTACAAATCCTTGTTCATTTTTGTTTTGCCTTTGCAGAAGATCATGGGTGATATCACCAAAAATACAAGCCAAACATAAGAAATACTTACAATATTACCAAGTTTGCATATAATTCTATTCATGACAGCAAGAGAAAATAAATAAAATGAACTAGATCTTGTCATCTTGAGCTTTTGTTCTTGTGCATTTCAGCTGTTTTCCTCCCCAAGCTGAGATTAATTGTTTGTACATCCAGCACTGACAACTGCATTTATGAAAGGAGGACTACAGATACAGAGCTGCATTTTAGGTTCTCTCCCTACGTTTTTTTTTATCTTTCATTGGTTCTCTTATTTACCACTTTTCTTTGATTTACCGGAGGGAAAACACAGTGGGAGAATGTAATGGGAATGTGTCAGATAGAGAACTTCAGGCAACAGCCTGCAGGGGTAGAAAGGTGATGTCTCAATTTATGATTCACCTCCCACATTGTTCGTAAATTTATCACCGAGATACCACCTGCTGCCACTATTGATGCCTTTGTCACCCACACAAGAGCAGTGACTGTGATACTCTAGAGAACCACTGAAACACTGCGAAGGCAGAGTTCACAAAGGCTCTAGTAAGTAACTAAAGTTTTAAGATGTGTCAGCAGCATGAATATGTGTACTTTCCATTCTACAAAATTAATATAAAAAACAGTCTTCGAATAAAAGGAGTTGAATTTGTATTATGGCCTTATTGTCTATTTTTTGGGGGGTAAAATAAGCTTTGTATCAGAGAGCCATATCAGGCTGAATACTGCCATCTATTAATAATCTGTTCCACAGGGGGGGATTTTATCCAAGAAATAAAAATGTGTGTGAAGATCTGAATAGATTTTATCCATGGCTGAATTAATTCACCTCCTGCATTGTCCTGTTCTACGACTCACATTATTGGTTTGGGTGATGAGCAATTTCAAATGCTTTCAAAATTCAATGCGCTGTATCACTGAGGTACGGGATTATGTCTTTGAACACTGCTGAACATTATGATAACTTAATAGGTAGGATATGAACTCAGCTGACCCACAGTTAGTCAGTCTTTAACAGACTTTCAAAAATACACCTAATCCATCCCTGACCTCGCCTCCCATCAGTGCAGCTAATTCTTGTTATTTCATGATGGAAGAAAATCATAACCAACCCACAACTAAGAGATTTTTAAATTATTTTCTGCTAAAAAGTATATCATTTTGTATAAAAACTACCAATTAGTACCAGGAGGAGTGTCTTTGCACTGTCAATCATGCCTGTGTATGTGCTCTATGTGTGCCAATGGTGGTATAATAACTTACCCTTACTTACTGAAAATTGTTTATCCACCTTCGTCAGTGGTCCTGCTTACTAGACTGTGCAAACTCTGTTGTGTAGAAAGAGCCATAGTATAGCAGAATGCAAGGGAGAGGGTGGGAGGGTGAGAGCAGCATATTAACAAGCATGATTGACAGTGCTAAGACACTCCTCCTGGATCTGACTGGATGTTTCTGACCAAGCAGCAGCACCACAAGAAGGAAGCAGAGAAGATTATCCATCTTATATTGTCAGGACACATTAAGTTTTAAAAAATTAATTAAAAAACATATTTTTAATAAAAGTTACCTACTGCAGTTTTAACATCAGTTCCTAGGTGAAACCTTTGAGCAAAACCTTCATTAAATCTGTAGCAGTGGCAGTGAACTATTACAAGTAAAAACCAAAATAATATTTTTATTTTAGTGTTTTGTGTAAGGTTTGTGTTGTTGTAGAGGACTCAAATACAGACAGGTTGCAAACAGAGTGATGATGGAGTTGCATCTTGTGACAAAATGGGTAGATGTGCAACAGAAACAGTATACTCCAGAGGAAGGATCAAACAAGGCTCAAACCACTGAGCCATTGGAATAGGCAAATTGTGAAACTGGCAATGACTAAAAGCATACCAGGAGTGTAAACACAAGGGGCACTGATTGCTGAGACAAGGGCCAGGTGAGTTTATTTACACTGATGTAGAACACCTGTGTACTAGGAGCTGTAGGTAGCCAAAAAAATTAAGAGTAAAATGCACAGGGGGGAAAAATGGGTAAATGAGCCCAATAACTAAATATTTGTCAAAACAAAAGGCACACTGAGAGCACAGAACACAGGAATAACTCAAAATACAGGAGACCAGAATGCAGACCAAAAATAAAAAAAATAAAAAATCAGTGATCAGTGCAATTTCTTGGTTTGTTGCTTATTCTTTTGTTGCCACTCCTTTTTGCATTCACTATCCACACTGTCTCAAACATGAGTGAAGATTTCCAAGACTGCTGTACAATATGTGATGAAAGTGCCTATGGTGGCTCTATTTATCAGACACAAAGAGCAGGAACATTGCCACTTCTGTTCCTTTTTCCACCTGATGCTTCATCTCAGGAGTGCAATTTTCACAGATAAGCATTCTAATCCTGGGGTGACACAAGACCCCAGGCTGAAGAAAGCCACACATTCAACTGTGCTATTGCTGTGTGGAAGCCACTTCCTGTCCTAGAATCTAATACATCACCGTGAACACGAATACTCAGGATATAAACCTAGCTTCTGTCATGACAACCTCTTCTTTTACTGCCGCAGTCTCCTTTGATCATCTACAAAGTCGGATGACTGAATGAAAACTCTTATTTACAACACTTTAAAACTCCAGCTGCCTCAGAAAATCCTGACACCAATAGGATTTTTTTTTTTTTTTTTTTTTTTATCTTCACGGGAATATACATCCTGCATTTTTTTAATCATTATTCTTAAAAAAGATTTGGGCCAACCAATTTCTTTATGAAAATAGCTTTTTTTTTTCTCATGATGTAAAATGTTTTCCAAATTGTTCCTCACTTTGTAAAAGAAATGCCTTTATGCTGAGGAGATTGGGTTTATTTGTGATTACAAATTCACAGAGGGCAAAGAAAAATCCACCAGGAAGCCATAATAAAGCAAAGAATCAGTAGTGCTGTTTACCCCCACATCCTTGCTTCTCTTCAACCACCACCCCATCCCCCGACCCGCTTTTCAAACCCCACTGGCATTATTCTATTCTACTGATGAAAGAGATTGCCTGGGTCTTGCACTAATGAATTGACATTATTATTAAATGATGTTTGTTAATTATGACCTAGTTTGCTATGAGTGAATCACACAGAAAGCAAAAACTGAAAAAAAAAAAGAAAAAAAAAAAAAAACACCATGAATTAAGGGCTCACAGTCAGAGTGCCAGCAGTTAGTTTTGGAGTTAAACTGCTGCTTGGCTACAACCTAAACAAGGAATCTATTTAAAGATCACTGGCGCTCCCTTGTGGTGTGGCAGCGAACATGTTCTTTCTATTCTTTAGTGGAAAACCTTTTAAATATGTTAACAGTAGAGCTTACTGCTCAATTTTTAAGATCTGTTTTGAATAGCACAGCAGGTTACATAATGTAATCACTGATGTTTACTTTACTTTTTTTTGCCAAAATTAGACATCCTGCAGCCTTTCTCTTTCTCTAAAAGCAGATTAGGGCTTTTCAAGTATGTGCTTGCAAGTTTAATCACCCCACCCGATTTTGCGCCCCATCTTTAGCAGAGCATGGGGAAAGAAGTGGAGCAGATGAAAAGCTCTGAGCTTCTCATCTCAGTGATCAAATATTTCCTTTTCATTTGAAATTCTGCTTTGTTGTTAATGATGTTGACACAAACTTCAGTCAGCGTCTGATAATTTTGATGGCTGGGTGTTTGACAAATGCAAATGAGCAAATGGTAATTAGAATTTTTGATCCAAACTGTTTTAAGAAGCAAACTTTTAAACTCTCTCTGAAATGTGATTATCTTGCTTTCGGCTGGAGGTATTTATGCTGGAAGCAGGCTCGACCTCACAGTGACACCTTGTGGAGGACAGCAGCAACATGTTTGCATTCATCACAGAACGTGAATCTCTATTACAGACAGTGACTGGGTTTGCTGTCAGACATTTCAATCATGAAGGCAGAAACACGCAGAAGATAATGCAATTAGAATATCTCAATTTAAACTCCGATTTGTGGGGTTTTTTAAATCAAATATCATTCAACAATAATATTGTGCCATCTATCAATTTTTTGTAATCCTGCTCTGTAAATGCCTCTCAAGTTCCCATTACAGTTTAATTTCACAAATAACTATATTTATCATCACTCTTAGCACAGTTCTGAACATATCTCTCCCATAGTAATTAACACATCCACACAGACACAGACACTTACAGTCCAGTCATCAGATGTAAGAGTTTGTTTAGGGGAAATTATGCATCTGCTCTCATGACACTTTGATCTGACTCCTTAGCTTAGAACACTTCATTTTTACCTGTGAAATAACTCAACAGTTGACCTGGTGTTGAGGGAAATTCAACAAGGAGAAAGGTGTGGTTTTAAATATTGTTTTACTGACAGGAACTATGTGAGCCATGTAATGAAAAGAATATCAAGACACATTAGCCCTCCATTTTGGTTGTCTAAAAAAGTGCAAATTAATTTATGATTTTATGATTACTGGAGAACGAAGTTAGTATAATTAGATAATGGGATTTGAAATGTGGAGCCACTAGCAAAAGAAACTAAAAAAAACTTTGGGATTTTAAAAAAATCTTAATTCTTGGTCATTCAGTGTCCAGAAATGCCACGACTCGTCTGAATAAAGATTCTGCATAACAGAATCCTTTTTTTTTAAATAGCAAATAAGCATTTCTTATTTACAAAAAGGAAAGATGTTGCTCATCAGATAGCTGAGGGTTATTCCAAGAAACGCTTTGTGAAAAGCACATGATCTTATGAACTTAATATCTTACCTTCAATAGATAACGCTCTCATCATTTAGTCCAACAAAGCTACTGCCAGTGGGGTTTTACAAGCCCACAGTGGAGTTTTACAGTATTAAGTAGCAAGGCCCATTATCACTGCCTTCACTAGCTTTACTTTTTTCCTGCCATGCATCCTGATGTCAGGTTCTTCAAGTAAGATAACAACAAAATTCATCTGACCAGACTCCCTTCTTCCATTGCCCTGTCGTCCATTTACTAAGTTTACATCCAGATTGCTGATGCTTTCAGGGCTGTACAGTGAAAACCAGTCATCAGATGTAACAAACTGGACACCCTGAATGTTCAGCAGGAACACACTGTGATTCACTGTACTCTAACACCTTCTTTTTATAATCAGGATTAACACACAGCTCAGGCTTTGCACCCCACATGCCTCAGTTAGCCTTGGTCTCCAAGGTGGTCATTTTTGATAATTACTGACTATTGCATTGAGCAACACCACAACAGCTGCAGTTCTGGAGATACTCACATCCAGCTGTCTCGCTATATCAAACTAACTCAAATTCTTAGAATTGCTCATTTTTTTCCTGCTTCTAACACATCAGTTTTGAGGGCAAAATGTCCACTACTGTTATGATGAATTGTTATGCAGTTGTCCTAATGTATGGCCTGATTGGTGTAGTTTGAGTCTTTTTTTCCCTATATAAATTAAGTCAATAACACAAAGTAAGGTTTTAATCATCTTATTAGGGTTGAAAAATGTAAGGCTCATCTTACATTTCCGTAGAACTAAAACTCGTGGGAGTATGAGGTTTTTTCTTACATTGCTACATGACTGGCTTCATCCCACTTCCATTCTTCACAGACCATATGTCTATCCCACGCAGCAGAGAGGCTATAGAGTGTTACAGCCATTATGTATGACTCTTAACAGACCTCTCCTTCATACATCACTTCCAGCCGCCAGGGAATTTATCCACTTTATCAGCGCTGAGTCACAAAGTCAGTTCAGCGGAAATAACTCTCGGGAAAAGACGTCATTTTAAAGAATCACTCTTTGGGCTCTCGGGGACCAGAGAAAAGCTTCTCCAATCCTCTCAATGCACATCACTCGGCCCTTCTGTTACACACTTCTGTTTAAACTCTATTATGTTTCATTGGACCAAAAATAATGACACCGTTCAGCGTGAAATTTAGCTTAATGTTCCATTTGTGAGTGAAACACAACGGGAAGAATCAACCTCTTAATGGGTGTTTTTTTTTTTGTTGTTGTTGTTTTTTTTTTTTGCAGAAGCAGTACTCTGCAATTTAAAAAATAGATTACTGTTCATCTCCATAAAAAGCAGCTTTGGGAAGTACCGGAATATAGTGTCTTTTGCAGGCTTCCATTATTCTCATAATGGAGCTTAAAATACCCTAAGTGAAAGCATTCTTTAGGCTTGCTGCAGCTTGTATCACCATTGAAGAACATTCGAGTATTTTGGATGTGTTACACAGCTCAGTGCAACCATGGCTTCAGGGAGGGCGAGCAGCGGTGTCAGATTCCAGACCCAATGAGGCTTAAAGGAAATGATGTCACCCTTTGCCCAGACTACCATGATTCATTAGTCTCAGCCTGAGCTTTCATGTTGCCCTATATTAGGGGGCCCTGGCAGTTGTGGCCGTCTTGGCAGTGCCATGCTGAGAGGGAAAAATACCTGGTGCGTTACATTCTGCCCTCAACACATACTGGATTTTCATGTTTCTTCTCTCCATTACAAACAAGCCAGAGTTTATTCAAGGTTCAGACTGCTGGCTGAACTCTTCTACACAGATCTCTTGTTAGTGAGCTATAAATTTTAGTGATTTAGGGCCTTCAGTGGGTATTTTTTTATTTTTTTTTCTTTAGTTTGGAGTCTTAAACATGAAGTAGAACAGGAGGTAGTCCACTAAAACCTCTACAAAGCAAAGTCAACACCAAGGGACGTTCCTTTCAGAGGGGACGTAGATCATAAGATCTCTGTAGGAGAACTTGAAAACAGCAGGTAGTCAACTGGCCCGACCCTAAACCGTGCATTCTTGTGAGGCCGTTTAACCTGCTTGCAGCACAAACAGAAATTATAGAAGATTAGACATGAGTGTGCACGTAGACAAACATAGCCCAGTTCCCCTTTCTTTCGGCTCAAAGTATTTGACTGCCTAAAATATGTGATTTGAGATAATCTATGTGTGTGTCTGTGAGTTGTATACTTTAGCTTTGCTCAAGGGTTTGATTTTTTCTTTTTTGCAGGATATCATGCCCCATTTCTTCTGCTTATGTCAGAGCTAAAATGGTTAGGTCAGAGTTGACATGACTTTTGTTATTGTTTGGCAGGAGAAAATCTGCTGAGCTAAGCAACACTCAAACTTGGAATTAGACTTCAAAGAACCCAACTAAAACTAATAAAATTCTCTTTCTTCTTTTTTTCGAACTTTCCATATCAAGGCTGCAATATACCTTTTAACGAACATAGTATGATCTGATGGGCTTTTGTTTTGATTTAGAAGACTATCGCAATGCTACATTTGCAAAATTGCAAAAACCAACAATACAAAATTGTTGGTTTTCTCTCACCTTCCCTCTTACCCGTTTTCCTGTGGTGCTGATCTCTTCCGAGACCAAGGTTGTTCCTGCTGCCAAGGCTGTTCCTGCTACACTGCTCACCCACCTGCAATGTATCATGTCATCAAGTTAGTATAAAAAGACCAGCAGGACTCCCAACCGTTGCCAGATTGTCTGTCTCAGTTGTGGTATTTCAGCTCTTTTTCTTTTTATGCCTCCAGGGAAAGCTTGCTACATTCTCCTTGAAGTTTTTGTTCCTTTCAATTACCTACCTGAAGCTCACCTTGTTTCTCCCCTGGATTACCCTTGTAATACTTTGGTTACTTAATAGTTTTTACTATGTCTGAAATAATTATCTAGGAAACCCACCAAACTGCATGGGAGGTGATCTGTCTAACCACCTCTATTTACCTAAATTGCCTCAAAAACACCACATGTAAAACAACCAACCTTGCTGGAATCACACAAATTAAATGCT
Source organism: Girardinus metallicus (assembly GCA_903067095.1). Lineage (NCBI taxonomy): Eukaryota > Metazoa > Chordata > Actinopteri > Cyprinodontiformes > Poeciliidae > Girardinus > Girardinus metallicus. The sequence continues at coordinate 21,979 of CAEGAE010036370.1, read as the reverse complement.
AATCAAAACCAGTGCATTTTGAAAGCATTAATCTTTACTTTGTCACATCACAGCCACAGGTTCTAACATTTAATAATATTTCTATGTGATATGCCAACACAAAGTTGTGTTTAATTGACATGACGCAGGCTCTGTCCCCATGCTGATGTAGAGCAATCCTCCCCCAATCACTCGGCACTTGTCAGCAGCTTTCCAAGTACGGTACTCCTACAATATTGACAGTATCTATCATAGATACATGCTGCAGTCAGAGAGATTTTGAGGAAAACAATAGATAATCAAGTTGTCAGTGGGTAATATGCAATCCCGACAGCCGTTCCCCAGAACGTGTAGAGGGCGGAATACAATTTATTACATTTCCAAAATCAAAAAGGAGTCTGGAATAACGCAAGAAATGGATCACGGACTGCAGCCCACCTCAAGTCCAGTTGAATGAAACTGATGGGCGGAAACTACCAAGTTAGTAAAGCACCACGAAGGTAACTGGCAGTAAACATCCCATTTTTTGTTATAACAAAAAATGGAGCTAACGTCGTTAGCACGTCAGCTCCGTGCTAACGACTTAACACTCACGACTGACGGCTAAGCGTCAAATAAGCACAACTCAGTTAAATTAAAATAGCAATGCTTAACATCTAATCATTTCCAGATCGATAAGTGAAGGTAGTTATGCTGGATTTTCTGCGTGTAGATTCCAATGGTATCTCTATGGCAGCATTAAAACTTAAACTGCATGTTTATTTCTAAGCATTTTCCTGATGGTAGATTTTCACAAGCTGGTATTATTTAAGTAATTACTCAACCATTTTGTACGTGCAAAATGTGTCACAGCGTTCAAACTCACATACAACCGGGCTTTCTTGTCCCTCATTTTTTCTCTTGGGCTTTATCGCCGATTTCTCCGTTATTTCCCCGCTAATAACCATATAGACCTGACATGGGACTAGTTACAGAATTTTCTTGCCCACTGTCTTTGCCTCAGTGTTGGTTTATAAGGCAAAAATGACTCAAAAAATGTCTCTGCATTGAGATCCGTTAGTCTGTCTTACTATTAGTTTGCTTGTCGGAGGAAAGCTCTACTTCCGCAAGGGGGCAGAGCTGGCGTCATGTCAATTGTGAAGGGGGAGGAAAATTAGAAAATTGTTTTTTACAAATAAAAATTCCTTTAGCACGTATTCCGTTTTATTTAATCCCATTTATTTTAAAATTTTGAAATATAATTTGCAAGCAATTGCCTATAAAATGAATCTAATTATTAGAGAGCATGTGTGTGACATTTAATCTCAGTACAAATAAAGCTGCTCCGTTAAGACCTCTTGAAGATTTCTTAGAGAAAATGGGTGACCAAGGAACACAATGTTTTACCAGCTTACCAAACTTAACTTCTTCACATAAAAGTAATTCTCGATTAGTGGTTTCATATGTGTTGGGATCACTACTTACAAGTGAACTCAAGTAGTGTCCTAAATATAGCTCACAGTCACTCATGCTGCCTCTGTCTTCAGCAGGCAGATCAAACATCAGTCGGCTTGGCAGCCTCTCATGGTCTTGCCGTTACACTCCCTGCTCCAACTTTGATAGACGATGTGGTATACGTTGGATCATGAGAAATTGCCTTTACTCTTCCATACCTTTATAAACAGTAACTTGAACGACTTTATTGCTAGCATTTTTAGAAAGGGTCTTGTTTCACCTATATCTCAAATATTTTTATGCCAACTCTGGCATTTATGATTGAATTAATAATTTTTTCAACAGCACCTTTTGAGTTCAAACTTTCTATCCATGTCAGTGGCTTCACCAAAAGTTTACACCATCTCTTTTGCATATAAATCTGCAATGGCAGCAAATAAGTTGTGTACACAACTCCTTTGTGAGAGATTGGAAAGAACAATACCATTAAAAAAAAAATCAATCATGAATATAAAGGTTTTCTTTGAAAGACCAGACATTAACGTTTTGGTGTTTTTGGTTTGTTTAAGGAGTCAGAAACTTAACTTTAGACACACTTTCCCCAATATGAAATATAGTGTTTTCACCATCATTTTGTGGGAATTTGTTCCTTCAACATGGACAAAAAAGCTGTTTGGAGTAACAGCTGAAAGTAAGAAGTGGGAGAATTCAGGGTTGGAGTGTAAAAGCTTGTGAACATCTTGAAATCATGTCAGTAGTTCAAAATCCAGTTGTGTAAATACTTTACATCTTTTGTACAATTATTTCTCGCAAAATATGTTTGGCCTTAAATTGCAACCATAAAATTTAAACAACACCATTAGGCCTCAGTGGAGATTTGGAAGACTTTTGACTGGAATAAATTTTTTGTTTTAAAAATGTCCTTGGCTGTAGAAGTCTTGACCGCTACCCGTCATGATTAGTTTTATAGCACTATAAAATACAACACATGGTCGATCAAAGTACTGCACAACAGGTAAAACATAAGACACAGTCAAAAACAATTAAACCCTTAAAATGCTAACAATCACTGCTACTTTCACACTGGGTTAGCAAAAGAATGTTTTCAACTAAGATTTAAATACAGAAACAAAGCGATCTCTTCTTAGGTGCTGAGGAAGCTCAATCCAGAGCTCTGGGGTGATGTATTCTCTGATTTAGGAGTCATCCAGCACCATATTGATGAACAAGATGAGCATGCATGAAGAAGTTGCTCATTAAGACATTTAAAACAAATAGAGGAAGCTTAAACTGATCTTGAAATAGAAAATAAGTGCAATGAAGCAAACACTGGAGTGATATGCTCTTGATTCATTGTACCTCTTATAAAAGCATATTTATTATATTTATGTCTTTTAATAAATGAAAAACAAGAATCACCAGAAAACAGTTTTAATAAAAAAAACCCCCAGAAAATTAGAAGATTGGTGTTAAATAGGCATTGCTATAATTTAGAGTATAATTGGGTAAACCTCATAATTAACCTTCATAGGCTACAGTATAACACACCTCATATCTAAAAATAAATATTCATAAAGATTGATAGTTCTATGCAAAGTATTATAAAGTTTCTTTGAAGGAGGGTGAATGCTCATTTAAACAGATAAAATTCATAATATTTTTTTCTTCCTTTTCCAAAAGCTTTGGCGAAATTTTACCACAAAGTTGCATTCTTTGGTTACTCCCATGACCTAAAGCAGAAAATATCCAACAGTCTGCACGTAATTAGCAGTTTCAATGAGTTGTCACACACACTTTCACAGCAGTGGAGCTTAAAATGCTGGAGTGAGAGGAAATTAAAAGGATTGGCCAGAGAGGGAGGAAAGACATTTGACCTTTTGAGTCAGTTTTCAGCTTTGCATTCCAGAGAGCTTGTTATGTTCAACAAATCTGTGTGATTTCTAGCTCTCTCAACTTCCTGTGGCTTCTAACCTCCCATAAGGAAGTAGAGTTTCCACATGTCCTTCATAATAACCACTTGACTTTGGATTGTGTTCTGTACTGATTTAATCAGACCTTCACCTTCTTAGGCTAAATTTACTCAGCCATCTCACAGTGAGGACCCACTGCTAAGCTTGGTTTTGCTCTATAATTACTGACCAACCTAATATTACAGAGAAGTACCTCTAAACATATACCAAACCAAGGAACCTTACTTCCTGTTTCCTAAAATATCAGCAAATAGCTCACGTAACTACACAGGGCATTATATGCAATGTTTCTACTCCAAAAGCTGTATGAAAAACATTGTTGTTAGTTGTTGAATCCACAATCCAGTGCTGATCTTCCTTCACCTGTTTTACTCAATTTTATTTATTTTTTTTGCAAACTTCTCATGTAAAATAGCTTTATCCCTTTAGACAAATTTGTGAATCTGAGAGCAAAAGAAAGACTAAGGCAAGATTCCCAGATGGAAGATGCAGTGCCACAGTAGTGGCCTGCAGACCACAGTGTCCATTGGGGAATATTCCATTGTAAAAGCACCAACGATATTCAAGGAAAAACAAATCCCTTACTTGTGGTTGGTCTTTTTGGTTGCAGCCAAAAAAGGGTAAGGGTGGATCACCACTGGGTTTTGTCTTGATGTGTTGTGGTTACCAGATTGCCAGTCTGCTACTGCAGTGCTTCCAATGCCTCTTTCTCCTTAGAGGGCAACAGGTTCACATGGATGGCTCAAAACAGACACACCCTCAGTGTGAGGGATTCTTCATCTGAAATATCTGATCAGACTTCAGGGCAGAAGTGCCTGCTGCAAATCTTACTGAGGCTCAAAACTGGCAACCTACAATTAACTATAACTATTATATAGAAAGGAAATGACACAGTGCTTTCTATGAAATGAAAGATCATGAGTAAGTATGGGAATGATCTCATGTCTTCTTTTCCTGAAAACATTTACGTAACCTTTCATACTGAAAATATAACAAAAATGGTATAAATGCAGACTGAAAATGGTATTTGTGGTTGATGAGTTTTATTTTCCTGGAGGAACCTTGACAAAGATTAATGAAGTGAGGTGTTTAATTATAAAAGAGCACGTTCAGGCAGACTCGTGAAGTTTTGTGTATGTTGAAATTATCAACGAAACCATTGTTTTTCTTTGTTTAAGTGCCTTTGAGTATAACTGACATTACATAATTACTACTTTACTCTTGATTATTAACTTTGGGGGTTATCTAACCACTAGAAAACAACCAGCCATTATCCGTAATTTATGGTATGTTTCTAACAGACAGACATGCCTTGACTATTAAAGTTTAACAATACTCTAATACTTTATCTTGGAAGTTTGCTGGCTTTTTGTACTTTTCTGTGCTTTGGAATACAATGTAATTAAGGTAAATTGTTCAGGGGACAATTAGTGTTAACCCTATCCCTAAACCTCTAGGGACTGGCAGACAGGAAAAATGCACTCCAAACGCTTTGGAGTTCATTTTGAGTCCAGTGATGTAAGGGGGGCGGGACCTCGCCAGCACTTCCAGCCGAGTGAGGCGTCAACCGTATAATGCCTCTGGTGTGAGTGAGGCTCTTTGGGTTAACAGTGTTGGTAGCCAGGCTGACACTCAGCTGGAAGTCTGACGGGGACAGAGGACGCCCATGGAAAAGCTCCTCTAATGCCAGCTCGAACTGAAATGCCCTCCAACATGCATCATACCTGGCCACTCCCTTGTTCTTGTCAAAAAGGCTCTGCAGTTCTTTCACGAAGTAACAAAGCACCTTGTCCAGGGTAGAGATAAGGCTGTGTTGGAAACCCGTGTCCTGAAACGGGATAACCAATGTGGTTATCCTGTTAGCACCTGCCCATAGAAAAAGGACTTGGGATCAATCTCCCAGGTTATGTCGCCCTCGAATCTGCGGACTTGCTTGATCCGTAGTCTACCAGCTTGTACTGCCACTCCCTGGACAGCAGTGCCCACTGGAATTGGAATGAGGGTGTGAGAAATGGCAGGTAACCAATGCGCCACTGACTGGATGCCTATATGGCAGTTGTATGTGGACGTGTGGGGAGTCCACATACAACTGCACAAAGTTAAGCTTACCGTCAGCACCAAGGACATCCATGAGTGTTGGCTGCAAGCTAAGCGGTAGGTGATCCAGATCAGTCTGGTAATTGATGGCCTTGTGGATCCCCAAGATGGAATAAAGGGATCCACGAGGGCCTGCCAAGTCCTGCAGAGTGTACCTGGAGAACAGGAGGTGGATGTCCAGGTCCTTATTTAAACCAGGCAGTCAAGGAAGACTGGCTATATAGCTATTATCAGCATAAAACAAAATAAATTTTGCTTAGCACCAACAAGTGGCAGCATGTACAAAGACCTGGAAAATAGATTCTTGTGGGCCTCAGCTAGGTGCAGATTTTTTAATAGTATTTCAGATCAAAAATGATAACTTGGACTGGCTTTAAATTGATAGGGTCTAAACTGTAGTTGACAGTTAGGTCATAAATGTGACCTAAGCAATTATCCTCTCAACCACATATTGGAATATTGGTTGTGAAAAATGGATATGATTGACAGAGCTTTATTACACTGCGATCAAGTATGAAAACCATAAGTCTGGGTGGCTGTCTCTTGTGTCGTGCCAAAAATCACAAACCATCTCTGGTGTAAGTAGCAAGAAAATTGACTTATGTAAGCAGAACCAAATGTGTTTATTCAAAAGCAAACACTGAAGCAAACAGACTCTTCTGAAACATATGCTGCTCCACTGCCTTTCTTTATCAAACATCAGGAGTGTTTTGATTTCAGTGTCTAAATACAGTCTTTCAAATATTCCAAAGTTTCCCCAAATTATTCTTGCTCCATTTTGTTGTCTAGGTCTAAATATGCGGTCAGAATGACCAGTTTTGTAGGTCTGTACATCAGATCATTTAGCTTCTTGTGTCAACAACAAGTTTGTTCCTTTCAAAATGTCAAAATCATAGTTTGCAGTCCATATGTGGACTGAACTTAAAAATATAACAGAATATAACAAAAATGGGATTTATTTCCATAACCTTAAGGCAAAAATCTAACTTGGATAAATTAGCATGCAGTGATATATTTCAAATCGAATCTTAGAGAAAATTAAAACCCTTATTTTTTAAATAAATTTTAAATTCAGGAATTTCAGCTTTCTCACAAGTATCAATTGTTTTTAAACGTCATTTGTTGATTAGATGTTAAAAACAAAAGACTGACTGAAAAAGACAACAGAAATGATCAAACTAAACAAAGACATCAAAAAAAAAGGTATGCCCAAAATTATTCATACACCTGGCAAATTTAGATTGAAAATGTCATGATGTGAGAATTTAAGAATGCACCAAAATGCAGACAGGATGTGAGAGCATGGATCATGTTAAACAATTTAATGGAGATATAAAGACAAAAACTTACAAAAAACCATGGGGAGCACAGGGACGTAGAGCCAAACAAAAACCAAGAATCCAGAGCAACACCTTCAGGAAAATCAGGGGAAGTATCCAGACTCAATGGGAATTAACAGGAGGAACTAGCAAGGAGTATGAGCAAGAGAAAGGTTTAAATACTGAGAGGGTCAATGCTGGAACCAAAGACCTGAGCTGATGAACTAACAGGTTGCAGCTTTGAGGAGAGAGAGAGACAACAAGGCACAGGGGGAGAGAAAGTAAATCTAATGCCAAGGTATTAACTCAATCTAAGAAATGTAATAGAGTAACAAAGAATTAATAGAGACAAGAAATAAACTAGAATAACCAATAAAACAGAAACAAGACTGAACAAAGAAAGAGACAAAAGGACAAAAAATAATAAATAAACTTCAAAACAACACAGAATCCTAACAGAAAATGCTTTTCATTTTACCAAGAGATTTGTTTCTGAAAGGAAATAAGATTGGCATATAAATGTAAAATGCGCAATGTTGCATTTTACATTTATATGTAAAATGCAATATCAGTTTGAAAAAAAAAAGTGTTTTATTTTCATTTTATTTAAAATGGTTCACTGATGTTTATTATCTTCTCAATCAATGGAGAAAAAAATATGGAATTACAGCAATTAAAGCCTTAATATGGTTGCAAAGCAGTTCTTCACATTTCCACTTGTATTTCACAGCTTGTCTGTGGTAATATCTTGGAGTTTTCTTTCAATAATCTTTACAAAAGATTATATCTACTTTAGGATTGAAGGATTGTAAACAGAGAGACCCGAACACAAGCCTCTTGTTTTTTTCTTTTTTCATGCACTTTTATTGACCTAAGACACGTAGCCTCTGTGTACCCGTGCTGACACACCCTGACACCAAATTACCCTACATTGCTATTTTTTTCATCTGAAATTCAACCTACAAAGAAATGATTGAAGGCACAAAAGTCAGACTAAACACTCTGAAAGATCTTTCAGAAGTCTCCAAAATAGCTCATAAAAGTCCTGCTTTGAGTTTCTTAGCTGGCTATAAATGGAGCTCCTGTGGCTTTTGACAACTCCCCATCCTCCACCCATCCTCTGTTCCACTTTTGTCTTCTCCATAAATCAATATATGTTTGGGAGTGTGGGGCTGCTGATTGTTTTTACAGAGTGTAGATGTGTAATTTGGATAAATGGTATGTACAAACAGTTTGCTATGATGATGGTAAACAGTCTGGTTGGCTAGAAAGGGAGTGTGCTGATAGTCTCAAGGCATACAATCTGCTATAATTGGTAGTGTATAATCTAAGCATATTTGATTACTCACCTGGATGATAGGTGTGATGACAGTAATAATTCCCCTTTTTGTTAAATCGCCTGGATCAAAGTTACCATTTCTTGTCCCTGCCAGCACATCATTGGGTTTCATATAATCATAGTTATTAGGTCTGCCAAAAGGGAGTCCATCCATACAGGTATATTATTTGTGATTTTATACATAGGCTTGAAATGGTAAATTCTATTGACTTTTTAAAAATCTTCCCGCAGCCTTAGAGTGACGCTCAGGAGGAGTGTGGAGTGTCGGACAGTGGGGAAGTAGGGAGGGAGAGAAAAGGGGGTGGTGGGGAGTCAGTTCCCCAAACCACACACATACGCACACAAACTCAGGATGAGTGAGACCTCACACAGGATAAAAATATTGCAGAGTCCAACGGACCCCGTCTTCATAGTGTATTAATGCTACAGCTGCATTCACTGCAGCCAAATATTGCTTTGATTTCAAATTGAAGGAATTTAATCCAACTGCTTATTATGTCTGGCAAAGAACTTTCTCTTGCAGCGAGACAATAAGTATGCATCGAACTAAGGATTTTGTCATGTACAAAGTTTAATAAACATGTTTGCTTCTTATAGTTTTCGGTAACACTTTATTTGACAGGTTGTGAGTAAGACTGTCATGACACCATCATAAACACCTGTCATGAATAAGTCTTCATGAGTATTTATGACTGTTGTCATAAAGTGTCATTCGGTAAACCATGACACTTTTAATACAAAGTTGACATTATTCAAAATGTCTTCATTATGACAACTTGACATGAACCAAGAAATCATGATTTGACATAACTTTGTTATAAAAGTATTACTGATTAAACTTTAGCTTTAATAACATAAAAGCTAAAGTTTTTATGACAGTCTTCTACACAACCCATCAAATAAAGTGTTACCTAGTTTTCTTGCAGCCGTTTCTTTCCTCTTGACATTTTTCTAATCAGGGAATATTTGTGAAGCATGATTAATGTTTATCAGATTCTTCCTCCTGAGCCTTGGATGTTTGCAGCTGATATTGCGTTACCATAACCCTCCAGGTTAGTACTGTACTAAATGCTCTCTTTGCCAGGCCTTTGAGGATAGGTGGGCAGCCATGTCTTGGACACTGCTTTCATATAGAAAGGGATTTTATTTAGGCATAGGTTTTTTTTTTTAAGTAAAGGGGGCTTATTAGGCACTGTGCACCTTTAGATGTGCCTTTGTAGCCTTTTTCTACTATGTTACAATTATGCACTGCTTTTGCTGGTCTGTTGCATAAAATCCCTATAACAAACATAAATGGTTGTGGCACATAAAATGAAAAAAATATATATTACTCAGAATATTTCTGTAATTGCTGTCAATACAATAGATGTGTTCATTCTAAACAGAATGGAAAAGTTGAGTAAATAACCGGCCAAGGCAACAATAATGAAACTGCAATAAAACAGTACTTATATTAAGTTTCGGCTCACAACAAAGGATGCAAACTTTGTCCAAAAAATGTGTTTCATTTAAAGCTGAGGCACACTTAATGAGCAGGTGTTGGTCCAGCAGAATACATCATACATTCTTTCTTTCTTTATTGTTCATTTGCACGGGAATACATGTTCATTATGAACAAAAGCAGAACACTGTAACATTTATTGCCTTATCTAATTTGCAATACATCAACATAGCAACATAATAATAAAGTGAGGATGAAAAGAGCGTATGTTATAGAGGCCTCCCACTGCCAGTAATTCGACAGTACAAAGCATGAGTTAAATGTATTAAAAAAATATGTTTTTACTTTACAGTTTTTCGATGGATGTGTTCTCGTTCCAATTTTTAATATTTGTGTGAAATGAAGATTAATGACTTCAAAAATCTCACGAAGATGCACACGAGGCCAAAAAATACGCAGCTGCACTGAATCTTTCCTCACTTTTTGTCTCTTTCTAGTATTTTTCCACTAACTCTAAATTGCACTGTGCCTGAACCCAGATATCCCCAACCTCCGCCCTTTTCCTCAGAAATAACTAGAGAAATTTACAGTGAGCTGGCCATGTGGTATCCTGTATATACAATGCACAAGTGCACAAATAGTTGGGCCCCTTCAAGTGATGTGCCTGGGTTTAAAGCTGTGGCTGCTTTCCTTATAATTCTTCACAGAAAAGCTGATTTGGGCTAGATATTAAAGATAAGTTTCTGGAAGTTTAAATATTTTCAGAATTTTTTAGCATGAAGTTTGGAAATCACCTATGTAAAGTTAGCAAATAGTTGGTGTAGTTTACTAACAAATTTTCTATGTCATCAGTGAATTCCAATTATTTTGACTGACGTAAGTATTTGTTTTAGCGCAAAGTTCAGTTTTCTTCACAATTTTGCCTTGTGGTTAAAGCTGCAGTTTGTAACTTTTATAAAAAAAAAAAACTATTTTTTTAATATATTTATTCAAACTCTCACTATGTTGTAACAGTTTGGTATGAGAAATATGAAATGTTACAAAGAAGAAAAAAAAATCGAGTTCCTACTGCCTTCTCCCAGTGGTCAGAGTGCTATAGCTATAAACAACCAATCAGAGACACATTTTATTGTGATTTTCTTTGATAGAGAAACACAAAGTGGTGTGTGGTTGGGGAGTGGAAAGAAAATATTTGGATTACAATTAAAAGCCTGAAGTGTGGCTTTTATTAATTGAATAGTGTCTTGAAAGCACAATGCACCATGGTGGGATGATTTTCCCCACAGCATGGAAATGCATTAGAAAATGGAAAGAGCTAAATACTGGGCATTGTTGGAAGAAAACCTATTATATCTATTAAAAGTTGAAACAAAATTAAAACTGGGGCAGAGGTTGTATGATCCAGCAGGACATCTAACCTACATCTGAGCTACAATGTAATAATTTAGATGAAAGGATATATAAATGTGTTAGAATACCCCTTCAAACGTGCAGACTTAAATCTTATTCAGAAACTGTGGTAGTATTTTACTTGCAGCTATGGACTTAGAGACTTAAAGCTGAATTCAGATTGCTGCTTAAGAAAATAAAATAAATTAAAACCAAGCATTAGAGGTAATTTAATGTATTTCTCCAATGTAACATTTCAACAAAATATGTTTGCAGATCAATGCGCAATGGGATGATTAGGGTAGTATGTGCCACAGGCAATTTCTTTCAGTATCAGAGCTGACGCAACACTTAGCTTCGTGTTTTTGTTTTTATAGGTCATACCTTACATTTTGATCGGATTTTTACAAAATGTTTTAGGTGTTACATGGTCAGGAGACAGAAATAATAAATAGGTAGCTGTTGTTGTCACATTCCCCAGTTTTAAGTCATGGGCCAACTGTGATCACACACTGGCTGGGTTAAGGCATTTCGGTTATGATTATAAACACACTTCTTAAAAATCCATTCAGGGCAGAGTGTAAGCTGTGGTAATACATAAATCACTGCTCTCCCCCGAAAACAGTATAGTTATTGACATATTTCTGTTTACTTTAATGTACATTATTCTGTTACTTTACTTTAAGCATGAAATATCAACAAGTTAAAGCATGCCTAAAACAACTTGCCTTTTAAGATTCAAAATTTCCTTGCTTTGGACTAAAATAAATTGAGCTTTCTTTATCCCTTCCTCTGTTTGATAAAACCATTTATGTGGCATTTTTCTATCTCGGTCAGAGTGCAGGTTTTGCTGCATTCCTGGTTACAATCAATGTCACCTTTCAGAGGGTATGAAGTTGAGGCAGTTCAGGGGAAATGATGGACACAAAAGGGTCTTTCAGCAGCAATAAGTCTCCCTCCCTAGTCTGACCCAAATCTCCTCCACATTCCCCCCTCATCGCATCTGGCTCATAGCAGCTACTCAGACATTCAGCCTTCATCTTGGCTTTACAAGGAGCAGAAACATGCCTTTGGTCAGACAGCCAGCAGTGTAGGGGGTGAAAACACGGCCCTTAGAGGTGGGGACAACTCTAGAGGTTGTGGATGTTAAAATATAATGAGAATTGATAGAGATGTGAGACCTTAGATGTTTCATATCAGTGAAGCACTGGTTTGAATTTATTCAAACTGAATGAACATCACTATTTTAAAGCATAACACCTTACCCTGTTCCACCCGCTACAGATTCCCCATCTACACTTTCTCAGTCTCTACATGTCTGACCTGCAAAGTTTTCTTTAGGTTACATGTACATGTTTACACACTCACTCCAACATACAATGAACTACGTTCTTACCTATGTATGTCACCACACCCCAAAACACCCACGTGCAGCTTCCTTCAGAGCAAACAGGCCTGATTGATTCTACATGTGACATGTCCAAACTTGAAAACAACCTGAAACAGGGATTACATCATGTAGGCCTGTCTGTAAATGTGATGAATGGAGCAAGTTGATAAGCTGATACTTGTCCTCTTATATCATTTCACATGTAATAAAAAAGTAAATTCAATTGAATTATATAGATTCCAATACATGTCAAATCAATGTTAGTTATAAATGAAGTCAATATCATGAGATGCCCAAGTAAAATGGGCATCTCATGGCAACACCAAGCAGGCGATGTAATCCAAACATTGTTCTGCAGACGTTTACAGGAAGGGCTGACCTGGTATGAGAAATCGGAACAGGAGCATAATCATCAAAATAATACAGTAGCAACCATTCTTAAACAGATTTTATTCAATCTTGACAATAACTTAAACATGTTGGCTTTCTGAGTTTCAAAATCCAGTCACTCACATCTCTGAAAAAAAAGGCATTTTTATTTACAGAGAAGCAAATGTTTGATATTTTCAATAAAGAAAGAAAAAGCAGAGGGCAGTAAAATGTGAAAATTCTAACAGGTGAACTGAAATCTGCTGACTTGCTTGTTAGTGAAAATGCTGAGTAAACTAAGTCAGGCCTTTTCAAAGTTTCTTCAACAAAAGTCTTGAATAAGCTGCTTCAGTACAGTAAAACAGATTAACATGCTATCCAGCAAATAAAGACGTCGAGTAGCACCAGTAGTAGTAAGCTTCAAACTGTGAAGAACTTTTTATACCTGAAACATAAATACTCTAGTTAAATGTGCACATGCTTCAGCTGCTTGTTTGTGAAGATACCAGTGAGTATGACGGCTACCGTGATGGTAAAATCAATATTATAAACATTATGGTAACCTACAGTACACATAAATGTTGTCTGAATTAGCTTTGTTACCAATCTACTCTATGCCATTTATTTCAGTCACTATTCTTTACCATTTTCACTCTGTTTGACAGAGATCCTTTTAAAAAAAAAAAAAATTCTTTCAAAGCATTTGCTTTAAAAAAAGAGAATTGAATCTTGAAATGACCAAACACAAAAACGAAACAAAAAAAAAAAAATACTAAAGCAAAAATAAAGCAAAAATAATTTATAGTAGGGCATTCAAGGATCAACAAAGGACACCGCAATGTAGCGAGTGCCATTGGTTGTGGGTAGACCTTCGTGGAGATGAGTCAGGCGTCCTGGGTGCATGAAGCTCCAGCCTTTTCTTGGTGATTCTATGGAGCAGTTGTACCGATGGAAACGGCAGCCTCCACCCTAATTTGGGTGAAAACAAAACAGATGAAAAACAGACTGTGTTTTTAAGATGAAGTATGGAGCCCAAAATACATCATACAAGAACTTTCACCAAGTCCCTTTAATATATTCTTGCTAGACCACAGGTATTTTCATTTTAAAGTCTAATTCCAAGCAAGTGTTGTTCCACCATCTCCAACATACGAATGTCAATAGATGCTTTGCTCCAAAAAGAGTTTTACTTCTGTCTCGCAAAATAAATTCCATTCATCCGATTGGAAAAATTTAGAACACTTACAAAAACATCACCTGGAAAAACATTAAAAACATGTGACCTTTTAGGGATTTGAATATCAGACCAGATGTATTCTGAACAGGAGTTAAATTTGCTTAAAGAATTGCGAAGGGGCAAAAGTGTTTTGTGTAAAATAACCATAAGGTCCACGATTTTGTCTATCACTTCTGCATCCATTGTGTTTCTGGCCGAAGAAAGAAAAATAGCCAACCTAATAGCAATATTAGAATAAACTGCTCTAGTCTCAAGGAACTAAAATGGCAGTCTGACTTATGTTCAAAATGTGTCTTACCTGAAAATCAGTATTCTTGTTGTTGAGAGCGATGTTGATGGTGAAGGTGGAGGAGTCGTGATGGGGCTTCAAGAAGGCTTGTCTGTTGGGTGTGTACTTAACTACAAAGTTCATCAATGCGTATCCCTGCCATGATAGAACAGAGTTACACTGAGTTACTTGCTACTCAGAGGTTCATACTAAAAAATTTATGCATTTGGAAAATCTGAATGACACACAAATAGGGGCCTGTAAACATCATCAGGGTAAATGTTTTTATAACGTTATGTGTGCAAAACAATTTCTGGACTGTGTCCTATATTTAAACGAAATGTGTTTCTGGCAGCAAAACAACACAGCCAGAAGGGTGGAGCTGTGTGTGGAAAGTGTTGCAGAGGGGTGCTCTGTGAAGCAGAAGGTCAGCTGGAGACTGCAGCTCCAGGGAGGAGCTTTGTGGAAACAGTTGAAGCTTTATGAGAGATTCAAGGTTTCCTCAAACATGAATGAAGGAATCAAAGCAACACACCAGTTGTTTTGATGAGGATATTACATTAAAATTTGAAAAAAAGTTAATTTGACATAATATTCATGATATTATTACTCCCCCCGTCCCCGGGGGGTTCATAAGATAAGTTTTAGCTTTTAGAAGAAAGAAGAGGGTTTTGAGTCATGTCAAACTAACCTTTGTGTAATAGCCGGAGAAAACCTTCAATGTGACGGGCGATATGAACTCCCGGAGAAAGTGCAGCCACTCCTTATCAAACCCAATTTGTTTCATGTGAATGTCATCCGTCGGAACTGTCTCGTAGCCTCCAGCGATCCTCTTGTCCTGAAATAAGGACGAGAAAAGAAAGTAGTGTGATTTACAATGGAAAAAATGACCCACCGTTCTCAAAGTGTGTGACCACAGCTTTCACTGTGATGATGACGATGTTGTTGTGTCTTTGTGCCAATAAAACCACAGGAAGGGCTGTTGTCTGTCAGCATGATGCTTAATGACCCATCCAGGAGAGTCTCTTCCCAAACAGAGCTATTCAAAGTGTGTACGAATTCAGTCTGTCCCGGCAAAGACACACCGTATTACCAATTTAAAGCAACATAAAACAGGACAAACCCCATAAAAATAAATGTTGATGATTATTTCTTTCTTTAGTACAGCTTCTCATTTTAGACATGGGAACTACTGTCTGCTAGTTCTGTGTCTATGAGCTTTTCTGTTATAAAGTAGGAAGGCAGCATTGTAAGAGTTCCCAAACCAGGGATGCAATAACATAATCTTGTAGCCCTGGGAAAGAGATAGGATTTGTATCCTTGCAGGGTATGTATTGAACTTTACTAGATTTAATTGTAACTTATTTTCAGAAGATTTTATGTCACACTCAGATAACCTTTTTAAGCTGGTTGACTCTTATTAAAGTCCATGCTGTCATTCAGCTAAGATTGCAATGTATTTGAGAGCATGTAAATATCTTAGCCACAAACTAGCTACCTTAAACTAGCTATCCATGCTTTTGGATTTTTCATTTATTTATGAAACTAAATACATTTAAAAGCAAGGAACTAACTGTATTCAGCTACTACTTCTCCGATATGACTTTTTACATTATATATAATCATTGCAAAAAGAATATTGTTGGAATTGACACATTTTGTTTCTGTAGAGTATTACGCTTTTTTGAAAAAAATCCATTTGACCTCGTCATTGTTCAATAACTATTGGCAGTGACGAATTTGTGGTGAGTGGTTTTGTACACTGGATGTTAGACTGAAATAATTATAGAAACTGAATTATGCCACATCATTTATACAGTGAAACCCTAGAACAGGGTGTACTTTTCTCTTACCATGACTGTAGCTGTAGCCATTAAATCAAAAGTTATACATAAGACTAAAAAACTAAATTTGCTTAGAAGCAGAATATTATTTTTAAACACGCAAAATGCTTATAAAAAGCAAAATGAATCACAGAAAACAGTGGCCACAGGCATTCGCTTGTATTGCAATACCTTTCACTTTTATGCTCAGGAAGTCTCCACCAACAGTACTGACCTCATGTTTGCCTCCTGACCATAAACCATAATGCTCCATCTCCTCAACTATTTCATCACACGCCTTCTCTGAGAGTACAGGGAACCAGAACACATCTGGACAAGGCTGCAACACACACATGAACACATGCATAGAGTGACTATAGAGAACAGACTTGACACATCTTCACATGGGGTTTTAGCTGCTGTAATACAATACCCAGATATGCTAAAACCAGATGTTGGGATTTACATGCGACATTATGTCAGTCTTTTTCGCAATCTCAGCCTGTACATGTGAAACCACACATAAACACAAACCTCCTCCAAGTGGTTCTCAGTGAAAATTTGTGTGTAGTTTGGGTGGATGTACTTCTCCTTCCAGTCCTGCATGTAGAGAGATTTTTAGATAAGCAGACATTTTTTTACGCTGTTTGCGGACTTGCATACCTTACAGGACTAATCGCTCTCCCAACCAGCACAGGAACCTTTTTTGCACTACAGCCTTCTATTGTCTCATATTTCTAATTCTTCCATTACCTCTAATAAGTTTTACAGGTGGCTGCTGTTTATTTTGGGGAAAATAAATTTCACATGCGTGTAAAAATAATGAAAGACCATAATGACTTACCACAGGGTTTTCAAATATCTGCCATAAGTCGTTGTTGTAACGAGATACGTTGTAATTAGCTGTGGAAATGAGCCTCCCAAAATCATGACGGTTGGATATGTACATGAATACTCCCTGCAGCAAACAGGGAAATAAATGCTCTGAAATTCCATACAAATGCTAAAGGTGAAAAATCTCTTGATGTCTCACAATTTACAACAGATGTGCATCTACATAACCATAAAGCATGCAGATTTAAAGCTCGGTAAATCCCTTAGTGGTTTTCACTGGCGTACAAAGAGAATAAAAGCTGATTTAAGCGTGTCTAAAAACACACTGAAATCATGCTTAACTCTAGGCTCAAGTAGACAGGTGGCATATAAATAATCTGAGATTATTTATTGGTCAGTCTTCTCTGTAGTCCGACACTCATCATCATGCTATTTATTCTGTGCCTCACTGGCCGTGTTTATGTCTTGAAAGTGATGAAAGTACTTTACAAGAGCAAGACTCTGTCTTGCTCTTGTAAGGACAAGACAGAGTCATTAAGGGTCTTGAGGGGGAGGCAAGACCAGAAGGGCATCTTGGGATGAAGCAGATCTAGAGAGAACGCTCTAATTTCAGTGATGCATAGGGAGGGTGCTGTGTGGGAGTGGATCTGGACTCACTATCAGACTAGGCTTTGTTAATGTCAGAAATCACAGATTATGGATATATTTTGCAGTCTTGTGGTGTTGAGTTTCCAAATTGCAAATATCTCGGTTCATGTTTGCAAAGATGTGATTCAGGCCAAATGCTTAAGACGCGAGGTAAAAGGATGTGTTGTGTTGGAGCCTAGTCTGAGATTAGTCGATATGTTCAGTGGGGGAGGTGCTGCTAATGCGTGATTGGCTTGTAAGGGTAAAGCATCAGAGTAGAGGACTTGCAAAATGACTCTTAAGCCCTTTAAAGTCTATCTAAATCTAACTGCTTATAAATTTAAACTTTTCACAAACAAAAGGTTCACATTATTTTCCCAAAAACTGTAAGAATTCTTTTATATTTGTTTCTTATACTGTGACAGACATTGCAAAAGCCATTCAAACCCTTGAACTTTCTCTTATTATTTTGTTCTTTTACATTTTCTCATGTTTCATACACAAACATAGTAGTGTCCCATCTGTTTTTCTTTATGCATAGTAGAGAAATTGAATGAAAATAATTTATTTGTATTGAGGCCATCATACTGGAAGATGAACCATTGCCTCTTACAGCTGTAGACAGATTTTCCTAATTGCACTGTATTTACCTCCTTCAATCCTCCCTGCAAGTCTCACCAACTTCCCTGTCTGTGTTAAAAAAAAAAAAAAAAACATCCTCACAGCAGCCCTGCCAGACTGGCGACCTGCCCAGGGTGACCCCGCCTCTCGCCCGAAACGTTAGCTGGAGATAGGCACCAGCACCCCTCCCTATCCCACTAGGGATAAGGGAGTATAGAAAATGGATGGATCCTCACAACATGTTGCTGCTCACACCACAGAAACCTCTATTTATCAGGTTAACAGGAATTAATTAAGAACTGATTGCACTGGTTTTTATTTAGGGTTATCAAATTACTGAGAAGTGTATGCATATACATGCCACACTTTCCAGATAAAAACATGAAATAAAAATGATGTATTCTTCTCCTTACATGTCACTAATTTGTTAAACTTGTGTGTGGGTTAACCATATGAAATTCCAATTAAATACGCTGAAGTTTGCCATTGTAAAATGACAAAATGTGGAAAAAGTTCAAGGGGTGCAGCTAATAGTCATCATATTGTAGAAAATTCTAGATCTCAATGTTAAATGTTATTGGAGCCTGACATTTTAACTTAGCACTGCCTATTACAAGAATCACAATCAATTAGTTTCTAAGTGCAATACCATTGAAAATTAAAATATTAGACAGCAGAACAATCAAAGCAAATATTGACCTTTGGGGACCTGAGCATATGGAATGATTCCGGAGAAGGGGAGTCTTTTTCCCTGTGACTGGTCTAAAATAAAGGAGAAGCATCATGTAAATAAGACTGCATAAATTTTACTCAAGAGTAAGAGACAAAGTGACAATTAAAATATATCCATGTCACACATAGTAGAACTTAATAGGAGTGAAAACACGCCCGCATGATCAAAAGGGCAAGATTCCCTCTGAAGCTGATGTTTTTTTGGGGTTAGTATGGGAGGAATGCAGAGCAGGGTAGTGGCTCAGCGGTGATGAGAGGTGACAAGTAGGTGGCACAGAGCGGAGCTAAGTGAACACTTTAAAGGTGTTCAGAAAAAAAGGCAAGAAGCAAGATACATGTAGTCAGCGGCCAAGCCGAGCATTACAACTGACTGAGATCATGGCAATAATGGTAGAAAAAAACAAAGGATGATGGGATGCAAGTAGAGCAGAGTATCTTAATGCTCTGTAGACAAACCATGAACATAGTTGGGTCATGCCTTGGTGACAAATACATTTCAAAACACCTACATACTTCCCTGGTTTTGGTTTCCATTGAGTCACTGACTTCTATTAAAAGTTAGATGTATTGCATTTTCTACTTGCATTATTAAGCCTTTCTGGTATGTAAACAAAATCCCTTTTTAATACCTTAACACTTCTGTCACACTATTGCCTAGCTGCCTTGTATTACTTCCAGCATGCCATTAAACACTCCAACATTGCCATTCTCCAAATCTGATACTGTAGCAGATGCATTTATCTTAAAAATATTTTCAGATGTGCCAAAATATGTGCCAAGTTTAGAAACAGTGTGGCAGAAGCTTATTAATAGCAAAACATATTCATTGCAATATTAAAAATCCTACAAACCATTTTGTCCCACCTTCTTACCATTTCTCTGGAGTTTCTACACAAAGCCATATCTGGGTCCAGTTTCTCCAGAACAAAATGATTCCTTTCTTTAAGTTCATTCCTCAATACAGTTCCCTTGATGAGATATATGTGCGCCATGTAAGGAATGTTCCACACACCCCTTAAAGCAAAAAGAAACATAAAATCTTTCACTTTACTTCCATACTATCTTAAAGGAACAATGAGAGTTTGGTGATTTTATTCACTCCATGCATGAGTTAGGATTTAGCAACTACTGACTTGTAGTAACTATGTGGTTAACAAAGTGGATATATGTTATGTGATATTCAAAGGTTTTTTTTTTTCTTCTTTTATTTGCTTGTGACTGTTTGGGATCCAAATAATGACACTTTTAGATTCTATTAATTCCTGCCAAAACTCCCACTGCCTGTTGTCATCATCTGTCAATTTTTCATATCATCTGCACATAATACAATTACTGTACGATTACTCCTAATGTTGCTAATATGGCTGTGGTTTGGCGCTAGTATGATGTGCAGTAGTTTTTTTAAACAACCATATTTTCATAAACGACAGCAAGCTTATCTTAGACTACAGCCATTATTATGTTGACCAACAGAGCCTAATCAATCTTTTCTTACACCTTTACAAAGAATTACAGTGAGAACAATACTGTAATAGTTGTCCTGCAGAACAGCAAAGCAATTTGCTGTCATGAAAAACATACAGAACATATTACCTTGTCCTGAGTAGCAATGGAAAGTGAGTTAAGTGTAACACAATCAGCACTATGTAGAATATGTAATACATAACAAATGTGCACTTTAAAAGTGAACTTTCAAGTATTTGCACTGATTCCAATGAGCTACTGGACTTATGTTGCTATGTATCGCTAATAGTGGCTAAGAACTTTTTCAAAATATCGAGATGCCTTTGATAAAAGTTACATCAACACTCATAGATTGAAACTTGCATGCTGTGTTTGAAAAATATTAAAAAATTAAACGTTGTTAAGTGGTATACGCTTGACTCACACTCGTTTCCTTTGTACAATGTCGACATAATCCTCAGACCGTGCATAGTAGCCGTCCAGACTCAGGGCTCCCCAGAAATTTGACCAGAGCTTGCCATGACGAGTGACAAGTGGTCCAATTACTTTTCTGTGAAGGCAAAGTGGAAAAAAATGGGTGCTACTGTTACAGCAGATAAAACCAGACCAACATGTAATGTACAGAATCCCTTTAAAAACCTTGTGCTGGAGCTAAGCATTTAACTTTTGCTTGAAATAACTACCAATTCAGTAACAAACATTTAATGCCAATTCACCATAAACATTTAATGCAAAGCAGGTCCACTTATTATGCTTGATTGAATTAAAATGATTCTCATGCCTTGCCTCTGGTAGGTCTAAAAATGTTTCACTGTGTCACATTTTGGAGGAGAAGTGCTTCAACAAATCTTATTGTTAATAAAAATATTCTAAATGTATTGTGGAATATTGTTTTGTTACAGCTTAATAAAAAAAAGACATACCAAAATTGTTTTAATTTAAATTAGATTGTCGTACGCTCTACGACAGAATCGTGCAAAGCACATTTTCTAGTTCTTTTTTTTTACAACAGCCCCAGTGCCAGTAGAAAATTCCCATGGTGCCTTTAAATATCCTAGAAAGTCTCTCGCCTTGCATGCTTCCAGTCAGTAACAAAAGCCACAGTGACATCCAGTTTATGGGAAAGTTTCTTCACAATCATATGCTGCAGATGGGGGAAAAAGGGCTTGTGTGTTTTTTGTTTGTTTGTTTTGATTTTTTTTCCAAACAGCATTTTAGGACTAGTGCACCCGACTCCATCTGTTTCTATGAGGAGGGGCAAAAGAACTGGAACCCCAAGCAACCTTTTTAAAACTTTAATTAACTTGGCTGTAATGTTCCTGTGGGTTTCCAACTTCAGGAATGAATCCCACACTTCAGCGAGCACAACAGCTACCAGAGAACGCTGGTATGACTCCTGTTTCAGCTGTTGTATGAGTACCTGTTTTGTTCAATGAGGAGCTTCAGTGTTTGCCGGTTGGTGAGCATGACATCGGAATCTATGCTGAAGTAGTAGCCACATGAAGTGTCCTTGCGGCAAAGATCCCTGATAAAATAAACACGGAACATTGTCAAAAATGTCTTGTTTAAATTCATAAGAGAATTTTAATCACAGAGTCTGAATATCTTTAAACCTTATATAGATGATGATTTATATATATATATAT